>CAXKVX010002140.1:0-18814 GCA_964058865.1 Eleocharis quinqueflora
TACTCATCCTATATATATCAACTAACAACAATTTAATTAAAATAAATAATTTTTAATAGTTATATATATATATATATATATTAAATTCTTTTGTAAATTCATTTACATATATTTTATTTAGTATTTATTAAATACCTTTATACCAAAGTTATACTTGTTTGGAGTTCTTTTAAAATTCAGCACATTTATCTTTCCTTTATTAATTTTAAATACTAATTATCGATAATAGCTAAATTTTATACTCAGTTAAGATAATTATAGTACTACTTTCATAACTATATTAATTATAATTATTAATTATCTAGATTATAATTAATTATAACTACTCTTACAATATCACAAAAAATTCTGAACAATTGGAACAATTACCGTACTTTGCGACCGCAACAAATTTCTTTGCAGTCGCAAAGAGTTCCATGTCAGTTCATAATGTTGCTTGCAGACCACCAAAAATAATTCAATTCAAATCCTTGTGGGCACAAGAAAAAAATCTGCGGGACACAAACTCTCATGTTAGTTCAATTGTTTGGTTGCAGATCGCAAAATCTGTTCAAAAATAAATCCTTGCGATCACAAAAATAGCATTGCAACCGCAAGTATAACATGTCAATTCTATTTTGGGTGTAAACAACATGCTTGCAGCCATAAGACCATATTTTGCAGTCGCAAAGAGTTCAGAAATCTCTCTTTTTCGAATTTTGAGTATGAAATTGTTGCATATTTTCACAAAATTAGACTTTATTTGCATATTTTCATAAAACATCAGTAAATCAAAAAAATTGAATATTATTTATTCAAAATCGCATAAAAGGCGAGGAATTGGATAAAATTCAAGATTTCAATTCAAGAATATTTAAAATAATTAAAAGCAAATACAAATTTGAATAATCCTTTTGCAACAATTAAAATTCGATACAATTTTCAAAAAATAGTCATATACCCTAAATCTCACACATAGGTGGCTCTGATACCACTTGTTGGTGTAACTCAAAATTAGGTAGAGCCAACAAAATCAAAATCATAATTAAACAATTGCGAGAAATCTTTATGCAAGACTTAAGGCATTAAATAATGTGGAAGCGAAACTTACTATCTATCTCTAAGGCCTCTCGTCTTGTATCACTCAAGCAAATTCAAAGGAGTCGGAGAAGATGGTCGAACGACATCTCGGAACCTTCGGTAATGAGTCCTTCGAAGTAGATATCGGTGCTCTTTTCTTTTTCTCTAAGGTCACGAATCAATCCTTGAGGTAATTGTCTTTAATGGAGATAATAAAATAGAGCTAAGCACATCTCATGTGCCCTAACACACCGGTATTGCTTGAAGATCCAATGCCTAAATACTAGTGCTAACGTATCTTGGAGAGATCACGTAATTAATAACAAATATTCTAAATTTTTTTTTGATGCCTATATTATCTCCAATACCATTCCAAATTATGTGTATGTCTGCTCTAAATACGCACACAAAACTTGGTATTGTTTGCACAACAACTCAGGAAGAAATCAGCCAAACCGAGCAGAAAATTTGCCTCTCGGTTCCAGATTTTGCGGCCGCAAAAGAGATCTTTGCGGTCGCAAGAGAGCAGGGTTGAAAGTTGATATGAAATCTGTCGAAACTGTCCAATCTTTGGAGCCGCAAAAGGGCTCTTTGCGATCGCAAAATGTTTGTTGATTGACCTATTTTGTTTGATATCTTGATCTAATTTGATTGGATTAGTCAAAATAATATTTATGACATTTACTTTAACACTAAATTAGTTAAATTAATCATAATTGATCTATCAATAATTATAATGAATTCACTTTAATTCTATATGTATTTGTATCCAAAGTTTAGCAAAATATATAGTATATCATTCCATAATTAATCACATTTATGACATATCTTATTTTACTTCATTTAATTAGTGATAGTATTTGATATATTAATCATATAACATGTAGTGCAAATTTTATTTATAGAATTTGACCTCTCAATTCCAACAATAATTAATAATCATGCATGTGCAAAGCAACAGGAACATAAGCATACTGACATTTGTTTATTAAAAGATTTCTATCTCATTTTGCTCTAACTCTTTGAATATTACTCATTACTCTCAAACAACTCTGCATTAACCAAAAAGTATTATACAAAGAAAAAAAGAAAGAAAGAACAAACATCACACTTAAAACTTTTCTAAAATCATAGGTTCATCAACATATTTCAAATTAGGGGAATTATTGCAAAATCGAAAACAAATTCAGCAATAAACTAATTAATCGATGCATCAAGAGATTGCTATAAAATCTTTCTATAATTAATAATTAACATAAGTTATAGTTCCAAACGATGATAAATTGTATAGTAATAAATCCAGTGAGAAATAACTCTACTCCAACGCACTATAATTTGTAAATGAAATAGAGTTTTCTGATTAAAATGGTACAATAAAAAAAATAAATGTAAAACTCATAATTGCAATGAATGCTTTCTTCTGATGTTTCATGAAAAGACACTTCCAGCAAATCAATTGCCTGCTCTACAAACGATAAAATTTGAGCCATTTAGTCAATGAAATTCAATTTACTATAAGAAAATAATCATATCCATACAAATACAATGATGCTTTCATTATAACGTTGCTTGAGCGAATATAGAGTACATCAATGATTTTACAATGGGTCTAGTTTGCTAGTTGGTTTTAACCAATATTACTCGGATATTTCATTCTTCTAGTCGTACGTGTATCGAATATGATACGTCTTGGATACGGTACGGGTGCATATCGGATACACCGCGTGGTGTATTCAATTATTTTATATTATTTGACCGACGAATTCGGTCAAAATACGTTTATGATACGTTTTTGGATACGAATTGAGTTTTTGGATACGTTTGGAATACGAATTGAGTTCTTTAGTAATATTAAATAAATAATTGTGTATATTATATAATATTAATCACACCACATAATTTGTATATTATTATTTTTGATATAACATGAACTCTTTTGTCAAGAAAATATTTAATCAAAGGCTTATATTTTTTTGTTATTTCATAAGTATCAATATATATTAAAAAAAAGTTGAATAGAAAAACAAATCTCAAGCATTTTAATATATAATATGATTTTTTATTATATATATACCCGCACCTGTATTTGCGATTTTTTTAAATTGCTGTATCGCTGCACCCGCACTGTATCGAATACGATATGCGCACCCGCACTCGTGCAACACAGGTTTTAACCATTAACCCTTCCAAATACATAAACATATTTTACAATAACTAATTTTTTTATTCTCAAACGTGTCAAATTGAAATAAAGTCTAATAGTTTAAAGATCAGGAAATCATACAAACTCACTATATTCTTCAGAACTCAAGTATGAAATATGAATAAGCAAACCTTTCAAGATTTCAAAACAACAAATTGTGCAAAGTTTTTTTTTTCTTTCTGAGATACAATCGTACAAACCTGCGACATGCATAGTGATACGCCATAAGTCTTCGGTCTCTAGCCCGGCCCTTATAAAGCTCCTGTCAAGTCCGGCTTTGATCCGGACCTTAGTAAGATTTTGAAAGGGCCGGACTTTATAAGGGTCGGGTCTTAGAAGGGCTGGATTCGTTCCAAAAATACAGGCTCTTATTTATCTAGCCCTTTCAAGCTCCGACTCCGTCCGACCCTCTGCAACCCTGACCCACGCCAGCCCCTCAGACCCTTCATTTTAATGTAATGTGAATAGTTCAAAATATTTTAAAAAATAAAAAAACATTCATAAATCAACAACTTATTATTGATTAATAATATCATATAAATATTAGTAAACATTTCACAATTAAAAAAAATAAAAAAGAGACAAAAAACGAATGAAACCATAACCGAGGGCCTGATAAGGGCCGAGCCTTAGAGGGGTCAGACCTATTTCCTTAGAACAAAGTCCTTATTACCCGGTCCCTATTAAGCTCTCTTTAGATCTGGCCCTTACCCAACCCTTTCGTAGGCCCTCTAGGCCCGGTCCTTGTAAAGCCCGACCCTTTAGACTTTCACTAGACATGCATAATCGTACAAAGTGACACTTGAGATACAATCTTCTGAGATACAATCGTATATAGAACTGGGCTATGGTGCTTGATCAAGCACCAAGGGGTCAGTGTTTGATCATCAAATCACACAAACGGGCAGTTAAAATTAAGATTTATCATGCTCAATAATTTCTTTATATCAAAATCTCGTGAGATATCAAAATTTTCTATTTTAAAATTTTGTAAGTATTTATTTTGAATTTTTTAAAATTACTACAAAATAATAATAAAATAATCAATGCTTATACATAAAATATGTCACTTTAAAAAATTCAAAGCAAATATCTACAAAATTCTAAAAATATTAAAAAATAGATAAATTTGTATGAGATATAAAAATCACAACTAGGTCCCATATTTTAAAAAATAAATAAATAAAAAAAATCTCTCGCCTCACGAGGGAAAATGATTCAAAACAAAAAAAGAAGAAACAAAGAGAAAATATAAAAAAAAACCAAGAATATCTTGACCTATAAAGTGTATGCTACATTGCTACATAATAAGCAATTAAGCATCTTGGTGCTATACGCCTACACCAAACAAAGGCATCGTTGGCATCTGAATATATAGGTGGGGTCCACACGGCATACACTGTATGGATCTATCCTCTGTGGGACCCGTTTTGTTCAATCTCGTGCAATCTCGGCACACGGCTCGGGTCGCCTTTTTCTTTCTGTGTCGTTTTCCTTTCTTCTTTTTTTCTTTCTTTGGATCGAAATCAGTTTCTTTTTTCTTTTTCTTTTAGTTTGAAGCTACTGAAAAATTCTGTCAGAAGCAAGAAAAAAAATGGGTCGTAAAGGATTTGGGTATTTGGTTGTATGTATCTCTTGAGTTTAGCATGTCCTTTTCATTGGATCCTTTTTTTTAGAAACAGATTCAGAATTTTTGTTGGAGCGGTTTAAAATTTACGATTTTTTTTCAGGATAAAAAAATAAGACATATTTTAAAAAAATTCTGAAGTATAAGCATATTTAAAAAAAAATCAAATACATGGTTAATTTTTTTTTAAAATTCAAGATGAATCAGCTGACTCAATCTGAATTTACGTAACTCTGCTCTTGCTATTTTTGTCTCACAAAATGACTGTTTTTTTTTTCTCTCTGCCAAAAGAAAAATACCAGCCCAAATTTTGTCAGATCTCTCACAATGTTAGCAGTTTCTATGAGATGTTTTTTCGAATGAAGACATAATGTTACTTTTTCGAATTGTTACCTTTCTATTTTTCTTGTTTTCAAAGTTTTTTTTCATATTTTTTATAGAATTTTTTATTTTTGATATTTTTCATTAGATATTTTTTTTTGTTAAACTCCAATATACTAACTATTATGAGCTCATTTTAGAAAATTCGCAATATAATCTACAAGGTTACTGATACTGCTGGTAACAACAAATTCAAGACAAATAAAAGCCGTCTGATGATTCTAATTTTAGTTTTTGAGTTTCTTATTTTTTATTATTGTGTTGACTTTTTAGTTGAATTTAATCAAAACTACAATGAAAGTTACAATAATCATGTTTATTCATATTAATCATGTTTTATGATAAAATTGATTTTTCACTATAAGTACTAAACGTAATTGTAAGAATTTGGTTAGGTAAGGCGAAGAAAAATATTTGCAATTGGATCCTTCATTTTTCATTTTTTCATATCTTTCATCTACGGATTGAGATCTTCTATTTTTTATTCTTTTAATCTGAACCGTTAATTTATAATGAATGAATCAAACTAATATTAAAAAGTCCTCCTTAATTAAACCTGTGTCGATCAGTCCGTCCGTTTTTTATTTCACAGTTCGTAATTGAATAATAGGACTTTCTTTTTCCCCAAAAGAATTTCTCATTTAAGTAAGATCAAAGTAAATCGGACTCTAAACAATTGAACGCTAAAATACCAATTTCATAACATCACAAGCACAACAAAAATCTCTTTCAATGAGAAAGGATGAGAAAGGATGTATAAAAACACAATAATAATTTGATTGTAATATATAAAACTCCAAGCATTACTACCATACATGAGAATATAAATAAATGAAAAAAATAAACATTCTTGTATTTTAATCTTTATTGTACATTTTTAGTAAATAAAGCATACAATTTTATCAACGTTTAAATACCGAAATTAGAAAGTTAGGGATGTCAATTTTTGACCCGATCCAATGGGTCGACCCGTATCCAATCTAATCGGATGTGATCGCGAGAAAATGAATTAGATATGGATCAAGCATACAAGACACAACATAGATGGATCGGATTCGGATCGGGTAAGATTTGGATTGTGTCGGATCAACCCGTTTAGTTGTTATGCTAAAGTTAATTTGAAAATTAAAATGTAATAATAATAATTTACTATAATTAATCCTAATTTAAGATTAAGTATATATTAACTGAGCAATTTTTTATGGTATTATGAAAATGGTAATGATAAAATTAGTTAAGGGGTATGAATTTTTTGATCAAATGATCAGAATGATAGATTTTTGTATCGTGTGACTTTTGTTTTGAACATTTATTTACGAATGCATAGAAAATTAATTATAATTTCGACCATTGCAAAAAAAATCTGAATATTTAATTATAATTTTATTTTTTTCAATCCGCACAGCTGTCGTATATATTCATTTCTGTTTTCGTATTATCAATCTGAGTGAGTCTAATTTAAAGAATTTTTGATCAAAATCATAATAAATATCCAGAAACTTTTGCTACTTATAGTCATTGTTGAAATATTTTTTTATACGTGGTCATGTTTGTAGTACATTTTACAACAAAAACTTTTTTTTACCATACGGTAGAAAAACTTTCGTGCCTGCATTTAAAAAAAACGTCGCACGGTAGAAAATCTACTGTGCGGCAAAAAAACTGGCGCACGGTAGAAAATCTACCGTTCTGACCATTCAATCGAAAAACTTGCACCCTTGGCTATTTTTATCGGTGCCATTTTCATAATTACAAAAAATTTGAGACTAAATAATATATATAAAAAACAATAATTATTAAATTTTTAATCAAATTTATCAAATCGATCGGTCGAGTTGGATGAAAAAAACCCGAAAAAAAAAAAAAAATTTACCGAGCCCACTCTAACAAAACACAGTACTGAAACCCCACCATAATATATTGCTAACATTATTCGTTGGGTTGGAGAGCTAACCTAAAAATAAACCCTGTGGTCACTGTGTTATGCATTTATGTAACAAGTTTTTATTACAATTAATTTTGTAGTAAAATGGTTATATATATATATATATATATATATATATATATATATATATTTTGTTATTCTCTGCATCCCTCCAACCTTCAATTTTGGCATAAAATGATTTGCAAGTCAGTTTAATTATTGTTCATAAATGACGCTTTTCTTGAAATTCTGAACATGACCCTGTTGTATACACAAAACAAACAACTAAATCATTTCAATATTTTTATTTTAAGAGGAGGGATCCAATGCTCATGTTTATCGATGTTCGTCGTGCCTATTTTTGTTTCGAACTTATATTTTAAAATTTGAATCATTAGATGTATTTTAAATCATCTTAAATACATGTCTATAAAAAGTGGTAAAGTTTCAACTTCATTTGAATGACCATCAAGAGAGACGATTAAATCGTCTAATTTGTACCGTTGATTTTGTTAACTCTTGATAATTATTGAAACAAAATCGAAATAATGCAATATTTTTTTACATGTACAATATGATATATATGAAATATTCAATCAAATAGTTTTAACATTTATTGATTTAAAAAATATTTAATTAAAATTTAGTTTCATGGGAATCGATGAGGCACTAGAATCATAGGCATTTGATCCCTTCTCTTATTTTAAATAATGACTTAATGAGCTTTATTTCTTTCTAGAAAAAAAACCATTTTATATATTTTTAGTATATATTAAGACGATGATGAAACTTCAATCTTACAAGTTTTATTTAAAATATGTCGACTTTTTAATGACAGTTCATCAATGTATATCACATAAATTCAAAACCTATAACATTGTACAAAAGTTTTTTATTTGATATATATATATATATATATATATATATATATATGAACTCAGTTTACATAATATTATATATTTGATTATTCTTAAGTAAAATAAGGTTAATCCATCTAGCTTTCAAATATTCACAAAAAATGCTCATCAAAATTTCACATGAAGAGCATAATCTTTTCACACAAGACCAAGGAACAATTCTTCCTAATATATTCGAGATCAATTCACATCTCATAAAATAAAATAATATGGTTATATAAAAGAGCATAAATAAATTTTGGAAGCACATGCTCAGTCATTATTCTTTCCACCAAATAAATATTAAAGTTCCCTGCTTGTGCTTGTAGAGACTAGAGAGTGCTTCTAGTTGATATATTTTTTAAATTGCTTTTAGAATTGAATGCTTTCTAAATATCTAGACTTGCCATGTGCTTCATGGCAGTGAGAGGACATGAGAGAGGGAACACTAATTTTAAGTTCGATGCAATTTCGCCAACCAAAGTACGGTAATAAGTTTAATGTAGAAAGGAGTAAAGGACTGCTCTATTTAATAGGGAACCAAATCTGCTGCTCGTCTAGAAGGCGAGTAGGACTCTAATTATTTAGTTATTTATATCGGATCGTCTAATTTAAACGAACGATTGTAATTTGATGCATAAATGTTATTAATTTAAACGGACGATTGTAATTTAGTGTAGGAGCAGAATTAGACGAGCAACGAATTTCATTTCATTTAATAGCAAGTCTTCATTTAGGTTTCAATTCATGACTTGTTGCTTTTCTTTATTTAATGTGGTTATCTGCTCTTTAAAATGTAACTTAAAGTGACATCATGTTTATTTTTAAAATTATAATTAGATACATTGTGTTAAGTACATTTTTTTTGTAATATTTGTATTTATTATTGATTATAGCATTGAAAAAGTTATTCAACAATAAATTTAATGCATTTTATTTTAGTATTTGATTTCTATTTATATTCATCTTCATATATGTCTAGTTCCTAATTAGTATTCGTATTTAAAAATAAAAAAATATAAGAATATGATTTTGTTGTAACAAACAATGTCTTAAATTTGTCGATTTGTAAAACTAAATTTTGAATTTAACATATTACTTGTGAGTTTTTTTTATTTAGAATTCAATTCAAGCAAAAAGGAAAAATAAGATGCAATAAAGGAGCTCATGAACATCAAAGCATGAAGCTATCAAGTCAAGATAGATGCTAGATTATTTTATTTGAGCTTTCAATAATTTTAAATTATTGAAATTGTGTCAAAACAACAAGATACATACTTTAACCCCACTCCATTATATAACATTGTACTTCGTTACACAACGAAGTATCTGGCAACAATCTAGATTAGTTGTGTAACAAAGTGAAAATCATAGAGAACTGTCCAAAAATTTACCACTTTGTTATATAACGAGGATGAGTCGATAGCTGAGAATGATCCAGCTCGGTTGTGTAAAGAAGTGGAAATTACATAGAGTTGTTCAGAAATTCCCTTCTTCGTTACATAGCGATGTATAACGTTGTGTAACAAAGTACAAAATAAAATTCAAATCCATCACTTTGTTACTTAACGAAGTACAACATTGTGGAATGAAGTACAAAATGAAATTCAAAATAACAGTCAAATTTCTGACAACTCTATTGTACCTTTTTCAATACAACGTTGTGTAACGTTTTGAGACATTTTATAACGATGTAATAGAAACAGATCAAATTGCAAAGCTTTTTAAGCTCATATAAGAAATCTTTTCCCCCACTTTATCCCTTATAATTCCATATTGCAAACATATAAGCCATTATTATTGAGTTTGAAATGTCTTGAAAAATTCTTGCTCAAGACTCAATTCATCGATCTAAAATCATTCTAAACTATTGTCAGATTGTTTGAGAGATTACCATCATTATCTATTCTCTATTTTCTCTATTAGCCGTTGTGCTATTTTGTTTCTTTGGTTTTGTTCTTTATCGGTGTGTGTAAAGAGGTCAAATTCAAGCCTGTAAAAAAATATATGATATTAGTTTATCGGTTCAATCTCGTTATCGCGTCGAGGGGTCGCAGGAGTTTCAAAGAGTAAGATTGTCAATATTCGAATTTCGTTAAAATTCTGATCTCACTTGTGCAATTGCTTTTTTTGCAATTTTTTTAACTCTATCTCTCAATTTAATTGTCATTGTAGCTTGAAAATTGCTTGAATTGTCTAAAATTATTAAATTCACCAAGTAGTCCTTGAAAATTTGAAAATTGTTCTAATTAGTTATCTCGGAGGCTAATCAAGATTTACCGTTATATGGTACGTTTGCACCCCCATTTTAGAGTACCAAAAATATTATTTATCACTTATCGATTCCTTAACAAATTTTATATTTGAATCATGCAAGGTTCAAATGCAAATCCAATATGTATGGTGAATTCATTTTCAATATTCATATATGAATGGAATAAGCTACCAGAAGTAACTTTTAGTTCCATAGGAATATCCATTAAGGTACCAAATTGTAAATTTATTCATGAAAATTCAGATGAGATCTTCAGATTATGAATATTAGTTAGTCTTTTTCCACTTTGAAAGATACTTTTTTATTGAAAAATAAAGGAAAAAACTTGAGTACACTGTAAATAAATAGATACACACGATATTCTGAATTAATTCAGATCGTTCGATCTTAATGAATGGTGTGAATCTCGATTGATTTATCTGATCAGTCCAGATTGATCGAATGTATCCAGTGTATTTACCTAAGTTTTTCTAAAAAAAAAGAAATTGCTAACAGTTTTATATTTTATTTAACTTAGTAGAATGTTTTATTTAGAAAAAAGGGGGTTTAGGGATAATTTATTGAAGACCTAACTCCCATATATTTAACCTCTTTTAAAAAATTAAAGTTCATTGTTGGGGAAGTGAGATGCTATTCTAGTAGCTGTTAAAATAAAGTTGAAATGTTGTCATATTTTAATATCATAGTTTTTATTATTTTAAAATTTAAATGGCAAATGATTAATCCAAATGGTAAATACTCTAACAATGAATTTGACTGCACTTAATGAGCCAAATATTTATTATATTAAAAACAGTTCTGAGCTCCAATTTTTATATCAAAATATTGAAAACTATGAAAAAAATAAATATATAAAATAATTATCTACAAACCTCAGTCTTTGTCCACGTAAGGATCTAAAAGCACTAATTTATATCTTTGTATAATGATAATCTCTAGCCAAGAATGTCGCCATGTTAGATTTTATTCACCTAGAATTTCTTTTTCTGAAATAATCTTGACTGATGTCTACATCAAAAAAATCTTTTGACACCACATGTGAGTATGTGACTAACAAACAATTTTGTGGGAAAGAATAAATGCTAGACATTTAAAAAGATTGATTATGATGTTCCTTTGCCAAGTTTCATTAAATTATTGGCATCAAATCTTTTTGATCATCATTGTTTAATTACAGAATTAATAAGGAAAAGAATCGGTCTACTCTACAATTTCTCAAGGAAAGAAAGAAATTCTATTTCTCCATTCATCGCCATTTCTTAAGGAATGGAGCGTAATTTTATTTCTATAATAATTGATGATGTTTTTTTCACACAAGATGTTCAAACTAAAACATGGTGAAATTTTTTAGTTGTAAACTTGTAATGTTCTAGAAATCATAAAATTAATAAATTAATCTTATTTTTTCTTATATATTATTTTACTTTCAATCCAAGAGAGTTACCAATTTAATAGAAGACATAATATATGCTTGGTTAAAAATTTAAAAGAAATTATATGTATAGTCTATATGGAGGAAGTATTTAATAAGAAAGTATTATCATATATTGTGTTATTCATTTTAAGAATGATTATACTGATGTATATATTTGAACATAAATGTGTTTATATCTATTGCATATAATGGTTCAAATATTCTTTCTAAATGATCAAAAGAAAATTTACATTAATAACTTTGATGAAAATTCAGATTTCGAAAAATACAATCTAAAAGTTTACTAGTCTTAATAACACTAGATATTAACATGTTTGTTATTTTGTATATGTATTTTTTTAGTTGACCAAAAGACATTTTTTTGATAATAGATTCGATGAAAACTTTAGGTTTTGAAAATCTTTTAATCTTAATAACACTATGTAGATATAAACATGTTTGTTATTTAGTATGAGTTTCTTTTATTAGATACATAATTTTTTTTGCAACATGTATAAAGGTTACTATGAAATTATTACTTACATTATACGTTTGGCTGAATATTCAAATCACTTTTCTTTGTAACAAAACTCAAGTTTTAATCCGCGAATAAAATGCTATATATCGTATAATCTATAATGTGCCTTTTCATGAATAACTTGTGAATTAAACACATATATATAAATTTATGAAGAGGAGGGTTCCGCTGCCTCAAAATTTTTGTGCCTCAAAACTGCCTCCATTTTTTAACCGCATATCACAAATTAGACGAGCGGTCCAAATCAGCTCTTCCTTTCTCTTGTAACAATGAAGACTTTTCCTATCGAACTCTATTTGTGATATGAAAATAAGAGGAGGGTTCTGTTGAGTCGCAGAAGACTTTTCCTCCGCATCAATTCCTTGACTCTTGGTCTTCTCCTCCAGTATCGAACTCTCCTCCAACCCCATCGCACTCTGCTTCAGCACCATCGCACTCTCCTGCACTTACAAAACAACCTCCCTTTGTGGTCCATATGTCTTTCTTTGAACCACCGATTTTACAAGAATCGTATCTTGCATCACTTCACGATCATGTGGATTGCACATCGGAACCTTTTCCTTCGAGTTCAATCACACCGGCACCATCAATACTTATTGAAGATGAGTTGAATCTTACGAAGGTAATCAACTGTTTGAATTTCCTATTTCAATCACACCGGCACCATCAATACTCGCTGGTAAACCGATATCTAGACTCGTAAATCCAAGTGTTGCTTGATTATTGGACCATCAACAGGTAATTTTGGAGAAACCGATGTTGCTTGATTGTAATTTTGGACCAAATGTTGCTTGGTTGTAATTTTGGAGATGAGATTGTTTAACTTAATGTCAGGCTATACTTCTTCACATATTAATTACAAGGAGACACATTCAAAACCGAAGGCACAAGTTCTCACAGAAACAAGTTTTTTTATGTTATAGGGTTCTTCCATTGATGAAGGGAACCTTCATGACATCTTAGATGATGAAAACATGGAATTGAAAAATGGTTATGATGAAAACAACGTGTCTACACCAAATAAAAGAGTTTATAATGGCATTGTACCTTGTAGAGGTATGGAGTTTGCATCACTAGAAGAGTTTGAAAGGTCTTACTACACTTATGCTCTTTCTGAAGGTTTTACTGTTAGAGTAAAAAAAACTCTCAAGTTTGACCACACAGACAAAATGAGATACCGTAAGTATGTGTGCTCATGTGCTGGATTTTCTGAAGTGAAAAAATCAAATGAAGAGATTGATATAGATCAAGAGAAGACATGTAGAAGAACCTTGACTCGTAGAAGTGGTTGCCCGGTAACCATAACAATATCCATGACAAAAGGTGTATGGAAAGTGAGAAGTATTAACAACCAGCACAATCATTTGTTGGTCAGTCCTAATAGTCGGGCTCACTTAAAGCAACCAGGAGGGATGCATGTTGTGGCAAAAAACTTGGTAAAAAAATTCATCGAGTCTGATCTCCCCATTGGTAGGGTACCAGATATACTTGGTGGCGATGTTGGCATAAATGTTTCTCAGAGAGATTGTTGGAATCATAGAAGAGATCTTAGAAGAAAGAACTTGGATAGAGGTGATGCAGATGCTGTATTGCAATATTGTAGAGAAAAGCAAGCTCAAGATCCCAACTTTTTATTATTCAATTCAAACTGATGATGAAGATCGAATGGTAAACTTTTTCTGGATTGATTCTACGGCTCGACAATACTATGAAAGGTTTGGAGATGTTGTTGTCTTTGATACAACTTACAAAACAAACAAGTACGGTTTGCCTCTAGCGAATTTTGTTGGCGTTAATAACCATGGTCAATCTATCATGTTTGGTTTTGCTTTATTACAGAATGAACAGGAAGACACATTTGTATGGTTGTTTAAAACATGGTTACAAGCAGTGGATGAAAAATTACCAGTATCAATCCTTACGGATCAAGATCATGCAATTGAAAAGGCCATTGAGAAGGTTTTTTCCACTACTACTCATAGATTTTGTCTTTGGCACATTATGAAAAAATTTCCCGAAAAATATGGTTCTCTTTACAAGGAAAATTCACCATTTAGTCGAGAGTTAAAGTATTTTTTGTACCATTCGATAACTATTGAACAATTTGATAGCGACTGGATAGATATAATGAACAAATACAAACTCGTGGATGATGAGTGGCTGAGTAATTTGTTTAAGATTCGGCAATCTTGGGTGCCGGTGTACAATCGTACCATTTTTTATGCCGGAATGAATACAACCCAGAGATGTGAGAGCATACACTCTTTTTTTGATTCCTTCCTTAACAAAAGCACCACCTTAAGAGAGTTTGTGATTAAGTATGAACATGCTCTTGAGCATCGTTACATGGCAGAACATGAAGAGCGCTTTGCTTCAATCTACAAGAACCCAAATTTGAAATTGAAATCTCCAATCGAAGAACATGCAGCTATCGTGTATTCCCGAAACATCTTCAATCAGTTTCAAGATGAACTTTTAGAAAATATCAAGTTGAAGAAGGAGAAGTTGGAAAGAAGTGGATCTTTGAGCAAGTATAAGGTATCAACTTTTCATAATTCTCATGAGGCTTTCATAGTAACTCTAGACATTGAATTGTTGGAGGCTTCTTGTTAGTGTCACTTGTTTGAATTCAAAGGCATATTATGTCGTCATATACTGGCTATTTTCAGTAAAAAAGATATTGCAAAAATACCTTCAAAATATATCTTACCGAGATGGACAAAAAGGGTAGCAGAGGGAATTCCTATTCCTCTTTTCATGAAGAAAAGAGACAAATCATCAATAGTTCGTGATTTGCAGTTTAATAACACCATAAACCGGTTGAGACCTTACTTGCATGCATCTAGTGAGGCTTTTGATATCATAATGAAGACCTTAGATGAGACGCTTGGGAGAGTTTCAAACCTGCAAGAAAACACCAATGAGAACAACAACACCAACTTGACAACCATTGCAGAGGATGAAAACAACAGTAAACAAGACCATATTGGCAATCCACCTATATCTAACACCAAGGGTCGAAAAAAAGTAGTCAAAGAAACAAAGAATGGTCGTTTCATGAGCGGTTTTGAGGTGGGCATTAGAGATTCTAAGAAACGTAAAAGACGATGCAAAAATTGTGGTGAATATGGTCATTATTCAGCAACTTGTCAGCAAAGGAAACATACCAAACTTTTGAGTAGATATTTTTCCTTTATTATAGATATAATTTCAGGGACTTCAGCAAGTAACAACACTAATGTGTTATTTTCTTATATTTGCACAGGTATGAAGCATCAAGAGAGGTTCAAAAGCTTAAGAACAAAGGAATTTCAATGACATGGAGAAAGATGGCAATTTTGAAGATAATGACATTGTAAGAAAGAAACAGAAATGTTTTTGGCTTTTTTTGTAAGAAAGAAACATATGCAAAAGAAGTTGTGTCTGTTTTGTAAGAAAGAAATAGAATTTAGGACTTTTTGTAAGAATGAAACAACAATTGTATGTTTGCAACGTTTGCATTTCTTATCTTAGCTTTTTATGGATTTTTAAGTGCATGTGTGATATTGGACCAGGTTCTCATGTTGAGGACAAACACACTGGTAAAGTGTTGGTACAACAACCATTGGGGTGCTTGCTGTCCAATTCGCTATTCCAGCTTTTGCCAAAAATTTATCAGCATATAGATTAGGACATTAGAAAGCTTTTTTGTGAAATGTCTAATGTTTCTACTTCCAACAAAGATATTAGTGCCAGGTATTAGAAAGCATTAGTAAGAGCATAATTGGTCTTCAATCTTTTTTGTGATTTCTAATGATTTTCTGAATCTCAGCTGTCAGAATTTGCTAATTTAATCAACTATTGGTTAAAATGTCACAAAAAAATTCAGCATCATACAAATAAACGCACATTCATTAGCTAAATTGCCAAATTACATCATTGCAATTCCATTGTTACATCAAGAGTTCAAAATTGATACAGAAAAAACATCTTGTTGAAATATCTGCATTTCAACTCCAGAGAAAAGGAGAAAAATGAAATTCATCCTTGGTCTACATATCATCTAACATACATTACATTCTTCTCATAAATGGATAAACAATACAAAATATTTCAGCCCCCAAATGTGCAAGTCGAATGACAACAACCAGATCATAAGCAAGCTTCCCCAGAATTGTGGTCTTCCAACTTGGCACAGTGCAATCGACTATGATATTGTAGGATGCCCTTGGGCTCACTGATCAGCTGCACATATTTTAAAATACATATTAAATTGTTTGCTTTTCTCTTTTAATTATATCGACTAAGAAATTTACCAGGATGTGTAAATTTGGTTGAGATATCACAAATTCTAGATTGAAACTCAAATCAATCCAGAAATAATATATGTGGAAATATAAATAAAAAGAAAATGTTGAATCCAATAGAAATAACTTGAGCTTGGACTAATGATACTGGCATGGGCAGGTGCACTGTCAGGAAGTGGCAATGAAGTCTCATTTTCTGTAATTGTAAGTGTCCATGACAGTTAATATAGGTAACTGGGTACTGTCCGATTGGAAATAGCAAAATTCAAAACAAGAAAATAAACCAGTATGGGCAAAATTACTTTATTGAGCTATATCAACATAATTAGGGCAAAATTACAACATTGACACACAGAGAGCAGGAGAGAGAGCATACCATAGATGTGCACACATAGCAAGTCTCCGAACTTGCTTGGACACCTAACTATGCTGCAAAATAATTTAAAACAAAATATTATTCAGACACAATACCGTCAAAAATGTCAACACTTGTCATAAAACATTAAATCTGATTTGAGTTTAATTTAGGAAACCAAAGCCTGAATGATTCAAATCTAGGTACAACGAAACACTACCAAACAATTTGTAGATTACACCTGATAGTAGGCTATCTTTACAAAAAGAGAGAAACAAAAAATGGCATGGCAGTTTTCATAAATAACAGCCAACTAAAGATACACATAGTGGAAGCAACGACAAATGTCAAGAGGGAGGTTTAAGCACAAATCACCAAGAAAAGGTCAATCGAGAGAGTGAGAACGGATGAAGGCAATATTCGCCCAGCTTCGTCGAATAAGGAGAGAGAGAAAGGAGGTGAGGCGCTAGGGTTTAATCGCTTCCGATCAGATTTTGGTGGGAGAGGCGGGGATAGAGAAGAGAGAGAGAGAGCGAGAGAGGTGCTGTTGAGAAGAGGAGGAAAAAGGGGAAACAAGGGCTAAATGGTAAGGGAGCGAAGAGAAAGGAAGAGCTGATTTGGACCGCTCGTCTAATTTGTGATATGCGGCTAAAAAATGGAGGCAGTTTTGAGGCACAAAAATTTTGAGGCAGCGAAACCCTCCTCATTTATGAATTATACTCTTTTATTAGTTTAAAAAAAAACTAGATTATTTTTTTTCTATATAATTCATTACTTCTATATATTATACTAAAACAAACTATTTTCGAATTATACCCGGATTATACTTTAGTTACAAATTTATAACCTTGCCGAGTTAATCTCAATATTTCATATTTCCTAAAAAAATTAACAAAAGATTAAAAACGCAAGTCATATTTGTATCTTTAAATTTTTTCATTTTTTTTTTCCAAACTCTAGTGTATTTCTTAAGAAGTTTCAGAACAGATATTACTTGCATTCTTAAAAAAAATTAGAGACACAAGTATTACTTGGTCTTTGATTTTTTGTGAAATTTTTAAAGAATAATTGGCTCTATTTGCTAAATAAGTTTATTATGGGACCTTTATGAAAATTTTCATTGCAACCATTCTTTCTTCTCATATCCTCCGATTCTCTCTCCCTCCCATCTGGCACAAACCACCAACACCAACTTTCCACACACTCGCTACTCGCTAGCACACTCACACTGTGTACAGTGAGCGAGCATCTCTCTCTCTCTTTCTCTCTTTCTCTCTCACCATTTTCACAAACCACCTCTCACACAAATGAAAATCCCCACACGACCCCTTCTCCTCCTCCTCTCCATCCTCCAGCTGCAATCCCTCGCCATCGCCTCCCTCTCCAGTTCTCCCGACAACAAGCGCACCTACATAATCCGCGTCGATCGAGATGCCAAACCCTCCATCTTCCCAACCCACACTCACTGGTACGAATCCACAATCCTTTCCTTGTCCGACACCACTGCCACGTGGCCTCAAGGTGGGCCCCTCATCCACATCTACTCCTCTGTCTTTCACGGTTTCTCTGCCCGGCTAACCCCATCCACTGCCCAAGAACTGCACTCTGTACCCGGCATTGTTGCGGTTATACCGGAGCGGGTTCGCCAACTCGCTACTACCCGATCCCCGCGCTTCCTCGGCCTCCTCTCATCCCCTCCTTCTGCGATCCTTGCCGACTCTGATTTCGGGTCGGATCTTGTTATCGCGGTTGTTGACACCGGCATTTCACCCGGGCACAGGAGCTTCGCCGACCGGGGCCTTGGACCTGTACCTACTAAGTGGAAGGGAGCCTGTCTGTCGGGTCCTGGTTTCCCG
>CAXKVX010002141.1:0-39739 GCA_964058865.1 Eleocharis quinqueflora
TCTTTGTTGTTAGGCCCTCTGTGAAAATTTTCCGCAATAGAGCATACATAACATTTATTTGGGTACAGAACTAATACCTTCCGTATCTGAACATGTCGCAGCTTTTTGCTTTTTGCTTCTGTAATCCTACCAGTACAGCACCCTTTTTAAGTTCTAAACTTCTGCAAAAGTTTTAGCTTTTTTTTCTTAAAGTAATCTCTATCGTGCTTGTATATATATTAGATAAAAAATCATAAATTCTCTTAAAAATATGTGCCCTTACGAAAGATGACAATTTACAGTATTTTAACTAAAAAAAATTTCAGAAAAAGAAGAATTTGTACTAGATAACTCAAATATTGTGTTGCAGTGGAGGCGAACGTTGGATTATATAATAACAGAAATTGAAGGAAGTAGAAATTTCTCCCTAAAACTATATTTTCCAAATAAAACTTCCGTCGTTATTTTCACTAAAAAAATATGACAATGATTAATTGCCTAGCTTATTTACAATTTTAACTAACTAGCTTACTCACCAATACCTAGGAATTTGACAAAATCTGGATAGGTTCGACCCGACCCAGGAAACACAAAGCAGTAACCCGGCCAACCCGAGGGCAAATCGGGAGCCAAAGACTGGTAGCGGTCAACTTTCTTGGAAAATATTGTGTTAAACCTGGCCAAAGAAAGACTCGGCCTAACCCGTCCCGACCCGTCTAATCCGTCAATAACTCGTCATTAACCCGTGCAAAATCCATGCAAACCCGTCCAAACTTATTCAAACTCGTCCAAAGTCGTGCAACCCGTGCAAATTCGGAAATAACCCAACCAAACCTCGAAATAACCCATTAAATTCCCAAATTCAAAAAAATTCAAGAAAAAAGAAAAAAATCCGGCCAACCCGACCTGGACCCAACTCGTCGGGTTGCTAACCTATGGATCTTAGATGGGTTGCGACCGGCTTAAATTTTTTTGACTAGAAAAACCCGTCGATCTGTCCAATCCGTGCTAGCCTCTAATGGCACTATCACAGAAATGAGATCTATCAATCCTCATAAAACAACGTTTATTGAAGAAATTGCTAAACATTGTTGGCAGAAGTGCGAAAAAATCTCCGAGAATAAGGTAACAATTATTAATACCAGGGGGCTTAATTTTATGCAATTCTAGAAATATAAAGGTCTAATTTGCAATTACAATTAATTCAAGCAATTTAAGCACAAGCAATTTCTAAACTAAATTAATAGTGCAAATAAGAGATAGAGTTTAAAAAGAGCAACAAAGCAATCCAATGTGACACGAGGATTTTAACGGAGTTCAGATATTGACGATCCAACTCTCCGTTAAATAATGTTTTGCCCTTGAATTTGACCGTTGGAGCTGTCAGAATTCGACTGTTGCACTGTCCAGAAAATTTTCTAAAACGTTAGATAACGTTTCATCAAAATATCTGAACAACAGCTGGCAGAAATATGACTATTGTTTTGAAATCAGTTTTGCTAAACGTTGTATAACGTTCTGAAATGTTACATAACATTTTAGCAATATTCAAAACACTTGTTCTGCCTATTTCAAACGTTACACAACTGAGAATTGTCAATTTAAATTTTATGAAACGTTATATAACTAGCTAAAATGTTATATAACATTTTCGCTGTTCGTGATCTCCAGTCTTGAAATAGTCATAACTTTTGAACCGTAGCTCCGATTTAGATTATTTTTGAAGCATTGAAAAAGGTCTTAATGAACTCTACATTTGTTCTCACTCACTTGAATTTTCCAAATTTTTCTTCTTTGATTTCTGTATTCAAGTCCCTACACATTCTCAAAACACGAAAGCTTTGTAAAATTCATGTTTGTTTTGCAAATCGACAAATATAAAAAATTGTTTGATACAACAATAGTTATTTTAAATAACATTGACATAAGTGGAGCTACCACAATAATTATGTAAAATAACCGTTGCTTTGCTTTTCAAAATTCCTTTTTGAAAAAAATCTAAGACAATAATTTTTCAAAATAATCGTCGTTGTAGCTCCACCTACGCCAACGCTTATTTTAAATTACAGTTGCCTATTCTCAACCCAAGCTCTTAAATAGCGATGTCCACTCTCTTCTTCTTTCTCTCTTTTCCGCCAAGCTGCCTCCACATCTTTAGCATATATTATCTACTAGAGGTGTGGACAGGGGCGAATCGAAAGCCTATTTAAGCCCGGGTACAACTTAGCTCGGGCAATGAGGTTGAGATCAAGCCCGTGCACAAACCCACTAGAATCCACTAAAATATCATTAAAAATTTATTTTCACTACAAAATAACTTAAAATACACTAAATTTTGTATTTTTTTAAAATCAAGCCCGAGAAAGTGAATGGATCAGCCCTTGGGTGTGGAGGTCTCGATCTCGATCTATCACCCACCAACACACACAAATTGGTCGCATCCACAAATCTCTCTCTTCCCCACCTGGCCGCCTCCACCGGTCTCTAGGAGATCTCATGTTTTTCTCCTCTCACCGGCGTCTTCAACCCGCTCAATCTTGAGTAGGCGAGGACTCTGCCAGATCTTCTTGTGTTTTTCTCCTCTCGCTGACACATTTTCTTCTCACTTAATTAAGATAGTTTTTTTTTATTTTGTTAAATATTGAGCCATCAACACTTGCCATGGCTCTTCTTGGAGTTGCTGCAGCTAAGCTTGTGCAATTGGAGCTCTTGCATGGTAATAATTGTGGCAGCTCTAGCTAGAGCAAGCTTCTTTGCTTTTCTGTTGATTGCTATTGTTTTCGGTTAATATGGAAAATAATGGGCTGTGACAGCTGCCATGGATCTGGGTTGAAGTATTATTGCTCTCAACTAATAAGTTCTTATAGTTTTGACCTGGTTCTGGTTGTTGTATTTTTGGTTCAATTTTGTTGTTGTAGATAGGTTGTGTTAGTTGTGATCGATCTGTTATGGATT
Source organism: Eleocharis quinqueflora (assembly GCA_964058865.1). Taxonomy (NCBI): domain Eukaryota; kingdom Viridiplantae; phylum Streptophyta; class Magnoliopsida; order Poales; family Cyperaceae; genus Eleocharis; species Eleocharis quinqueflora. The sequence goes on from CAXKVX010002141.1 coordinate 2,935, forward strand.
TAAATTGTTGAACTGTTACTAGTTTGATTGATTGTTAGAAACTGGTTATGGTACTATGTTGCTTTTGTGTACTCGTTTATTATACTTGCTAAGAGTTTGTATTTCTGTGTTTTTGTATATGTAGCGCTTTGCTAGAGCTATTGAATGACATATTTCTTAGGATTTTAAAGAAAGACGTAGCTCAGAAGATGTCATTGATGTCTTAGATGACAAAAGACAACAAGTCAAATAAAATAAGGTCTCCTTTTAGTTTTTTTACTAGAAAATTGAACACCTCTAGTTGGTGAGACATGACGTGTCTTAGGTGGATGACACTGGATGCACATGGTATCTCTCCATCAAATGCATCGAGCAATTTAGTGCGTCATGTCAGTATTTGACCATGTCTGATAAGCCTAGTCAATGCCTTTGATGGAGAGATAACTGATGCATCCAAGATCATTCCATCCAAAGCATTCATGGAATCAAGTCCCGCCAATGGAAGTATTTAATTTCTTGGTAAAAATATAACATTAGATCCAGCATTTGTATCGTTATCCTTTTGTTGCTAAGATATCAATTGCATCTTTTGAGCTATATCTTTCTTTCTAAACTCTGAAAAAATCTGCTATCTGATACTTCTAAAGGGAAGAAAGACGCAAAAAAATCTGTTATCTATTTTGTTCTTTTTCCTTCTTCCTTCTTCGTTGCAATGAGACATTACGTTTTGTTGTAATGCGACATTATATTTTTTGTAAATCATGTTACATGTTTAATTTATAATTGTAATGGTATGCTAATTAGTTTAATGGTATATAATTTGGCTAGCAAGTATGTCGGGCAAGCCGTCATTTATAAAACATCTTAAAAAAAATAATTCGAGACAACGATTATTTAATATATAATCATTATCTTAGGGATATATGCCAACATCTATTTAATAATAATCGTTGTCTTATTCCATATATAAGGTTAGTATTTTCTCCTCGAAAACGCTCATATGCCAATAATTTTTATACTATTTACCAACCCTAAGACACCAACGGTTACATAACCATTGAACAAGGTGACTTTTAACCGTTGGCATATATTTTTTGTGGTATGTGCGATATCGATATTTTAATTTAAGAAAATGTTCTGGTGACACGTCTCTTTGATACGCGCATAACTATGCATGTTAAATGAGTTGTTATGAATGTTAAATGTGTAGCTATATGTTATTTTATACTGAAAAACAATTATGCATGTTATGAACTTATTTGTTAGATAACAAATAGCATGCATATCGACAAATTTAACATGAATAACAACTCATTTAACATGTATAGCGATGAGCGGAGCGATGATAATTCATGAACATATTTAAATATTAGCTCTCTTTAATTTATGTGCATCTATATGAACTTCTTGACGTTATTTCGGCGGTCTTTATTATCTAATATAATGCAGTAGTAAGTCACTAGTGAAACATGTAAGCACAATAGAATCATTAAGAGAGGCCAAATTAAATGATATTTGGTATTATAAATTTATAATGCCTCACAACATGGACATATTCAGGACCCAGTTAAGTTCGAGTACAACTAAGTTCGGATACAGATCAAGTTCGGACATAAATTCATCAAAATCTACTAAAATATGATATTAACATCTCATTTTTTCACTACAAAATAACTACAAATACATTACATTTTGCGTTTTTAAAATCAAACTCGAACATTTGGCAGGACTTATCCGTGAATGAATCCGCCCATGTGTACACTTAATATTGCAAATAAATTTCTAATATTATCTATTTGAGCATGGCTAAAATAATATGCATAGTACACCCCATTTCGTACTATGCTTATATATATATATAGGTCAATAAATTGAGATTTAAGTTGCTCAATAAATTCTTCATATGAAAATATTGTAGGATATCAAATTTCGTGATTTTTAGAGCTTTCTTGCTATTTTTTAAAAACAGTCCAGATTTAATACTACAAAGTGTTATTTCTGGACTGTTTTTAAAAAATATTTAAAAAATAACAAGAAAACTCTAAAAATTACAAAATTTTATTTCCTACAAGATTTTGATATGAAGAATTTATTGAGCAACTTAAATATCAATTTAATGATCAAATTAAATATAAATAACCGTATAGTACAAAATGTATTGTACTATACATATTATTTTAGCCATGGTCTATATATTTTCAAAGAAAACTAGATATCTACCATTTTCTTTTGTACGTGCTGTTAGGACGTGACAGTCTCACGTGTTTCTGGCTCAGCACAGATGCAAACCCAGCTAATATCTCAACAAAAATATATATAATATTAATTCTAATCCAAAAAAATGGATCCATACAGAATTATTAGTTTCTCGATTTATTGAAACTAATAATGTTGGAAGCAATAGAATACAATATGTGTGCAGTCACATGTCACATGGACATAAATGATCAACACATAATAAATATAAATTTGTTAACGACTTTAGGCACTTAATTGCAGAAGATATATTTAATTAGGAAATTAGGATTTGACAGAAGGTAATATAGGTAAAATTTTGTAATTGACACATTAAATTTAGTTTAATTAACTTACTGCTCAAGTCTACATCAAATAAAATATTATTCACCTAATATTTGTCATAAAAAGAAAACACTAAAAATAAAAAAGAAACAATGTTGTGATGGGAAATTAATTACTAGATGAAATGAGATGACAGATAACGAAAATAAACCACCACCGGCACTAAAAAATGCATATTAGCCACTAATGCGCAAAGCCTCATGAGTAGAGATTTGACAATGGGCCGGTCCGGATCGGGTCGGTCCAAACCCGTCCGATCTAACGGAGTGGCCGGACCGGGTTTAGACGGATTGAAACTTTGTATGTTGGCCGCGACCTGTCTTAGGTGCATGGATCGGCGAAATCGGGCCAGTTTGATCCGGATCGGGTAGGTCGGGTCGCCGGGTTTTTTTGAATTTTTAGTGAGTTTTTTTTAGTTTTGTTTTAGATTTTTTGAGTTTTTTGAGTTTTTTTAATTTTTAAAAATTTGTTTACTTTTGTTTTTCTGATTTTCTTTTCTGTTTTTTCTTATTTGTTAAAATTTTTTAATTAAAGAAGTTCATCGACGAAACGGGTTATATCGGGTTAGTGACGGGCCAACGACGAGTTAAAAATGGGTTAGCGCCGGATTATTGGCGGGTTAAGACGGGTTAGACGGGTCGCCAGTCCGGGTCGGATTTTTCCCAAAAAAATTGGCTGCTACCCGTCTTAGGCCCTCCGTTTTTTTTGGGACGGGTCCGCACGGGTTGGGTCTCGGGTCGGATCGGGACGGACCGGGTCGCGGCCACGGGTTTCCCGTGCCGAGTCGGACCCGATCGGGTTTGTCAATTCCCTACTCATGAGTAAGAGCATCTATTTCTGAAACTCTCGGAGTTTCTAAATAATTGGTGCATCAATTTTAAAAATTTAATCTTTTTTTAATTTTTAAACTCTCTATTTCTGAAACTAAAAAGTTAAGGTTTCTTAATTTCTACGTCAACAAATACTATCATTGTTGTGGAATACCGATTAATTTTAGTCAATAAATAAGTCATGTCAAAATTTATAAACTATAAAGCAAAATTGCTAAATAAACTCTAGAGAAAAATTGCTAAATAAAAAATTCATCTACATTCTTGATCATTTAGAAATTGTCACATCAGATTAAAAATTTCAAGAGTTTTAGAAATGACGATCTCTAAGCACCAACCCGTTGTGACCCGGTATACGTACTGCTAAAGGTAAGTTGCCACAGAGAAACGACCTTTTATGATTTGGGCTGTCGCCTGTGGGCCCATGGGCTCCTTTGTTTTTTCTCTCATCAAAACAGAGACTGGTCGAAAGTGGGTACCACATAGACATTAGTTTGCGGGTGTTTGGGCCCCACCTCTCTTCCTTTCTCTCCCTCTCTCATCATTTCTCGTGTGACAGTCACAGATACCCCACCTAGCTAACGGATTCTTCGAGTTGTTTACAAAACCCATAACCGGTTTCATCGCAATTTTTTCCAATTTGGACCTTATAATTTCTCAAATTTGAATTCGTTTCTACAAAGTTAATAATTAGAACTTGTTTCTGAACTTCCAAAGGAAAGGGAAGGACGTTATATGATATATCACATGTCACATTTGTGTATATAAACCCTTTTCTTCTTCCCAATTGCAACATCCCTCTCTTTTAAGTTTTAACACTTCCTTTTCACGCTCAAGAGCACAAAAGCCACTCTAATGGCGACCACATGCATGTCAAACATATTCTACTGCGATACAATAGAGTATGACAGCGGGCCCCACCACTTCCTCGACTCCTGCTCCCTCTGCAAAAGGCCCCTCACAAAGAACAGCGACATCTTCATGTACAGAGGAGATACGCCATTTTGTAGCGAGGAGTGTAGGCAAGAGCAGATGGAGATCGACAGAGAGAAAGAATTCAGGAGAAATAGGAGAACCTCAGCTGGTAAAAAGGGAAGGAGAGAAGTGAGACAGAGGCACGAAGAAGAGGTGTGCTGAAAAGGAAGAAGAAGTGGATATTTTTGTAATTTTGATAGATCCTTCAACCAAAATGAGAAAATGGTTGTTTTTGTAATTCTACTAGAACTATTTATTATAGATTTTATTATTATGTCTAAGAGATTCAAATGTTGATTCTGTTCTCTCCAGATTTGTGTACATGTTTCATTCTGTTTATTCGCAAATCTTAATTCAAGAGAGAAAGGGGTACACAAAAAATTTAAAATAAATTTCTAATAAAACCTGAACTGATGCAACGAAACAAATTTGTAATAACTGATTGATCAGTAGATCCAAACAATAGCAAAACATGAAAAGAATAAGAAACATATTTATTATTAATTATCAATTATTAATAACTCAATTCCGGAGAAATGGTGTATTATTAATTATTAATATTATTTTTTGAATTATTGGTTTGGTTAACAAGGCGTATATTTCTTGTTTGTTTAGCAAAATGTCGACACCTTGACTATGTCTCCTGATCTACCTTCACTTGCTTCAGTACATATTTATTTTTTAACGAACACCAACAGATTCTCTTACGAGGGCAAATCTTTTTTTTTTTTTTATTGCAAGTAACAAACAAAAGCATTGAGATTTGCAGCTAGTTCTTAAAATATTTGGAGATATTTGCGCATCGTTCCTCATTGGAGATATGAAATATTGCTTTTTTTTTTTTGTTTGTTTCTTTCTCCAACGAGTCCTTAATTTGTTGAAATCTAGCAACAATAGGATTCTGACTAAAAATATGAAATTTTAGTAAGGCTCAATTCCAATTGAAGTGAAATAAACAGAATACCATACACTAAAAAATGAATCTGTATTTTATGGAATGGTCAACAATTTCTAAACTGAAAATGGACAACTTTTGTATGTTGATACTGTAGCAACGCTGTAGCAGTCACTGTGCGGACAGCGATGAGGATTCAGGGGGCTGACGATTTCTAACAATTTCTATTACAAGGGATGTGAATATTGGAGACATGTTGGGGCTTTATATCACTACTTTTTTTTAAAACATGAAGCACTTCATAATGAATTAACATTTTCACATTTCGAGTAAAATTTAAATAAAATATTTTTAATTTGAATAAAAAAGTAAGTAATTATATCTAATAGTTTTAACAAACTTTTTAAAATAGCGCAACGTTAATATTAATGTTATTAGTGTCTGAATTTAGTTTTGAAAAAAAATCTAAAATCTCATTCCTTGCCTCCATGCTTGATCTCTTACCAAAATTGTGTTTAAATGCCTACAAAAGACAAGATATACCACCAATTAAACATAAAATCGAACCAAAAGCTCATCATAATTCTTTTAAGAAAAATATAAAACAACAAAAATAAATAAGGAAAATAAAATAAAATTAAGAGTGAAGAGTTCAATTAAAATATGAAGATGATATATTTGGTAGTTTTTGGAATGAACCAACACACAATTGTTCAAATTAGAAAAATCCATTAAATTCCAATAAGAAAAATGGTTCATATATATGATTGGTTCACTAATTGTTCATAAATTGCTTCATAATAAGAAAAAAAACAAATTGGTTCAAATATGATTGTTTCACTAATTACCAAGAAGAAAAACTTCACTAAATTAGTGACATTTTTTTTACGTATTTCAGAAATTATGTAAAATATAAAATCTATTACTAAAATGATTGAAGGTTTAAACATGCATCAGAGTATGTGAAATTCATAAACATGTAGATAAAATGATACAAAAAATTAAAAACAAAAGATAATAACATATATAAGTAAAGAATAAAGAATAAAAATATCAAATAGAGTGCCAGAAGATACAGTTTTGGACAATCAATTGGAAATGGTGCAAATATAATGTATGCAATTTTTGTAATCATTTAATATATCTTTTCTATTGTCTGTTTTTGTTCTCTTACTTATAGTTTTTGTTGAGACTATTTATCCTAAAATTATTCTATCATTAAGTGTTAATTCAACATTCGTGTAATTTGGGATTTAACTCTGTCAATTGATCAAATTATATTTTACTTTAATAATATATTTGAGAATTATCCTTATTTGGCACTTCATTTTATGCTCATTTACTAAATATGTATATTCTGACATTCTATGTTGATCTAATTAAATTTCTTCTTTAACATTAAATTGAATGGCCAAGAATAATTAGCGGTTACATAAGTGACAACATGTAATATGTAAAAAGGGGGATGACAGTACCTTGTACCACCCAATTATATTTTTTTAATTAAAGCATCATGAATAAAAAATACCTTGATTTCTTTTAAAAAGAAAGTTATACAGACTACACCCAATTATATTTTTTTTTTCATTAAAAAAAAAGTGCGCTACAAATATGCGAGATGTATTCTAGAAGATTTCCTCCCCTAGCTCAAACATTTCTATTAATTTTTCCAAAGGAAAGATAGAAAAAAAATTATTTTGTTTTTGAAGTTGCTTCACAATTTCACATCGCTCTTTGACTCCGTTTCTAGTCTCGAATCTCGACCAAGAAAATATTAAAAAATGATAAATAAATATAGTGGGAAGTGTACCAGGCGAATATTGATTTTGTTCATAACTTCATATAATGATAAATTACAACTGCTAGATTCCAAAAGAAGCATTGACCTACTTACATAAAACCAAAAGGTAATTATAATAGTTATATATTTTTTTATAATGTTTCGTAGATAGCATATTTGAAACCAATTATCGATTTTATTATGCAACTTTAGTTGAGTTATCGTACATATTATTTGAATTATTATGCATGTTATACCATAACTATTTCAGTACAAAAAATAACATGTATAACTATTTCATTACAAAAAATAACATGCATAATAACTCAAATAATGTGCACGATAACTCAACTAAATGTGCATAATAAAATCGATAAATGTATAACTATTTCATTACAAAAAATAACATGCATAATAACTCAAATAATGTGTACGATAACTCAACTAAAGATGTATAATAAAATTTGTATCAATAATCGTCTAGTCGGTATCAAATATGGTATCTACGTATCAGCTCCATTTTTTTGTTTCTTTCTTAAATTTTTAAGGGAATAAAATAAGGACGTCAATTGTACCCTCATTTTCAGAGAAATTTATATTGCAACTTATGAGAAACTAAGAAAAAGAGTACGGAAGTCTCTGCATATTTCAGATTTTGATGTTCTTTTATTCAGTCTTTTTCAGTGGCCGATTCAGAAATCTCGTCAGGAGATTTAAGATTTACGATGTTTTTTCAGAGGTTCGAAATGATGATTATTCTTAAAAAAACTATATTATATGACCATTTGTACAAAAAATTTCAAAAATATATGATCATTTTTGAAAAAAAATTCAAAAAATTCATCTGCATTGAATATTTGAATGCATGTGATTCCGTCGCTGATCTATTGTACCATCTCTGAAGTCTACTATGTTCTAAAGACTACAGGCTATAGCTAATTGTTTGAAGAGGGATAATTGAATTTATCACCTGCATTAATTGTGTGTACTACAAAAATATATATACAATTCTACTTCGGTAAAAATGATAATATAGCTAAAAAAATTGTCTATAAAAAATAATCAAATATATAGAAGAAATCACAAATCTTAGACTCAACTAATGTGGTCCTTGAAAAAAACATAATGTATAGCTCTAAGAAGTTGATTTTATTTCATTAAACAGAAAAATTACACGGAGTAATGAAGTTGTTAAACTTTTAAAAAAAAAATTCAAAGCCTTTATCATTTTGTCCGAAATTTTTTTAAATAACCAAAATAAATTGTAAAAAAAAAACGAGAATAACAAAATTCTGATCGAAATCACCAAAGTAGTCATTTCACAGTCATAGAATCCGCCTAAACTTCGGCATCACAGATGGCCACAAAACGTCGGAATCAGAAAAACCCGCGTAACTCCGAAATCAGTGACTTCGTAAATTCGAAATCAGGGATTCCAGAGTTACTCCGCCAGCAGGAATTCCAGAGTTTTGCATTTTTAACCGAGCCTCTTCTTCTCCATAAAAAAAAACAGATCAGTTTCAGAATAGAAAATTTTGATCGATTTTTTCCTGATTCCGGAGTTTGATTAGGTCGACTATTTCAGAGTTTTTCTATTTTTTCTTTGCTGTAACATGTTAGGTGTTTTTTAATATTAAAAATGATTGATTTTTTGCAAAAGTATAAAAAATAACAAATTTTGTAGAAATTTGCGTTGATTTTTGTAGAAATTCTATTTAGTTAGATAATTGTTAAATAATTATTATAATTGTTAGATAATTGTTAAATAATTTAGATTATTGTTAAATTAGTTAGTTTAGATAAATTTGTTATATATTAAAGATTATTGTTAAATTAGTTAGTTTAGATTATTGTTAAATTAGTTAATTAGTTTAGATTATTGTTAAAAAAATTGTTACATATTTTTTAGATTATTGTTAAATTAGTTAGTTTAGATAAATATGTAAGTTGTTAACTCTCTACCTCGCCAAACTTAGCGTATGATGGATCGGCATCGGGAAATTTTGCTTTTACTAAATATCGGACATTTTTAATTGTCATGGTCGTATCATCATTCATTTCCTTCTTAATAGCACCAGCAATTATCTTGGTGGTAAGCTGTGCATGATCCACTCGTGTAATCGATTGGACACAAGTGTGCGGGTATGGCTAAATCTCAGAGGCTCCTCATCTGTGTTAACAACATTCTCACTTGTGCCATTTGGCACCAAATCAACATATAATTCAACAAATCTCCAATTCATTTCTGATTGTGCCATTTGCAATATCATTCGCCACTCTACCTAATCACATATGGGAATTAAACAACAATGATAAGCAGGTGGGATCGCAGTGTTATACCGAGTGACAACATTTAGCGAATATTGACTCTGAGATATCCCCAATCATTTGTATATTGTATTTTTCACATCTTCGTACCGAGTTTCTTCATTCCCAGGAAAAGTAAATTTAGAACCACAACTGTATTCGATACCATACGGTCCATTTCGTATTTCACCATCCATATACACGGAAATTGGAATCATTTTTCTTCACTCCAACTGTGCAAAATTAGAAATTAATAATATACTAATAATAGTTCAAAAGTTCCAAAATAAGTGGGTAAAACTACTATAACTATAATAATTCCAAATTACTTTACACTAATTCAAATTTTTACTTTACAAATAATTTACAATGTAATAAAAAATAAAATAAAACCTGAAGTAATTCAGCAGCCCTTAGTCTTTCCAAGTTTGCAAAATCTTCATGATAATATCACAGCTTCACCTCTCTCTCTCTAGCTCTGCTGCTTTTAAAACAACGTATAGATGAAAAAAGAAACCAGGGATTCCTTCTTAACTCCGGCAGTCATGATTCCGAAGAGTAGAAATCACTTATTCCGGAGTTAAGTAGCAATCAGTGATTGCGGAGTTACGTAGGAGGCAGTGATTTCCTCTTTACTCTAAAATTTCTGCCTCCGGGAAGGCTAATTTGATGATTTTTTGGCTTCAATTTGGCTACAATAATATTTTCTTTATTTATTTTGGTTATTTAAAAAAAATTGGCCATTTTGTTTGTTTATTGCATTTTACAAATTAATTTTATGTGAATATATGTCGCATGTACACATACATAATTAAATTATATAATGAAGAATAAAAATATTAAACCAGCTTTAAAAAAACTTCTGACGGCTCTTAATTGTGAGACAATTTTTCACGATTTAACGTTAAATGAAATTAAACTGATATTTAAATCATAATCCTGACAACCTTTTGAATCTCACTTACAATTACCCATTAAATTTTTTGAACTTAATAATGTAAAAATGAAAAGATAAAATAAAATAACAGTTATAAGATTAATTTAGCTACATAAAAAAATCATAAAACTGCCAAAGTACTGGACTAATATTGATTAATATCAACTATGTTGCACAATTATTGATGACAATTAACATCTGTAATTGATAACTAATAATAATTTTGTTCAAATATTGAAAAGAACTATTGTAACCAAAATATTAAAAACAAATAAATAATTTTAAAGCTCTGAAATCAATCTTATGAATAGGTAATATTTCAATAATAAAATTTTGATCCTATTAATTGTGGTCTTTGTAAAATGCAGAAATACATCAGATACACAAATAAAATTTGTATCGCGCCCTTAAAAATTAAATAATTTTATCATATTAAAATATCCAGTTGTCGAAAAACAAGTTAAAATTTTATTTTATTTTCTCTTAAGAAAAGCATAATGTTAGGAGATAGGAATCAATCTTAACGATTTAAACAGAAGTTAAGATTCATTTTTCAAAAGCTTGTATAAAATACACTTTTCTTAGTTTATATTGAATACTTCCTTGAAATGTGTATATCATTGTAATCTCTTAAATTTTGAAATATTTTTGGTAAGTATTCCGTGGACCTATTCATATAATTTAAAAGAATTAAAGTTTGAATTATAAAATTACTAATCAAATGAGATCGGTGGTCCGGCCGTGGATATGCAACTCTTGTATATTTCTTTAACTCTTTTTTTTTTTACATTTTGTATTTCTTCCGGAAGATAAAAATAGTGAAATAATAAGGAAAATCGAAAAGAAAGAAGGATGAAAATTCAAAGAGAAAAAGAAATGAAAATAGAAACAAAAATAAAATATTGGCATATGATATTGAATACCGATTTATAATTTAATAGACTTGTCTAGTTGGATTTCTAATTTTACATCATGATTGATTCAAGTATTGTCGATTTTATTCCCGACTCTATAAAATGGCTAGCCTAGGTAAAATGATTTAGATCCCCTCCTTGATCGACGGGGTCTGATATTTATAGACCCATGAAGTCCAATGGAAATGGCTATGTTCTTAAATGGGTCATCTATAAGCATATTAACGCCTTTGGGCTTGTACATACCTATTGTAGTGAGACTCAATCATTAGCCGTCGAGTTTCTATAGTCAGGATGACTGCATAAGCTTTAATTCATTATCTTATTATACGAGCTCTTAGGCATCTCTAGCCCTTGAGCATAACTCTCTTGTTGTCTCAGATACGTCCTCTTTTCTCCTCTTTCCTCATCATTCAAGCTCTCGGGTATTCTGAGCACTCTGCAAGCTCTCGGGTATCCCGAACCATCTTCAAGCTCTCAAGTATCCCGAACCATCTTCAAGCTCTCAGGTATCTCAAGCCCTCTTCAAGCTCTCGGGTGTCCCGAGCCCTCTTCAATCTCTCGAATATCTCGAGCCCTCAGGTACAATTCTTAGAAGCAAAGATATGTTCCTTTCTTCTTCTCTCGGTTTGTCGTTTGAATTTCGAATTTCCAATCCTATCATTACTACTCTACATGTTTTTTCAAAATCCTTATGAATCATGATTCTACGCATTTTTCAAGAAACCATTTTGGCGTCTCCTACTTTCTCCATTTTATTTTTCAACTGGATATGTCTGTTAGCTCGTTTTCAAAACACTTTTACACTACCATTTTCTCGATTCTTTTCTCTCTTTAATTTTTTATTATTTGACTTTTCACTTCTTCTTTTTCTCTATTTCTGCGACTGCTCAACACCTACTTCACCATTAACGCTTCCTACTAAGATTATTTCATCACTTTCTTCTTCCTTATTTCTTCTTCGTTTACCTTCTACCCATAAGTAAGAATTCTTCTTTACTGTTCTTTTTTCATCTCTTTTTCTACTTTTCCATTTGCCCACATTTTTCCTTCATTTTCTTTTGCCAAGTTTTTCTTCTTTCAAATTGATAGTTTTATATTGTAGGATTAAGATTTTCTACTAGTTTATTGTTCTTGCACTTCTTCTTTATGCTTTCTTACTCCACTTCACCACTCCAGGTAACGTATACATCTTTCTTTTTTTTTTTATTTATTTTACAACTGCAAATACTTAATTGATAACCTAACTTAGCCATTAGCATGATTCTTGATAAAAATTCTGTTAAGCATTTTTACTAAAAAATTCACAAATACGCTATATATTTGTGTTCTTTACTGGATGAACCCTCGTCTTCACACAAATTCCATACTTCCTCAATTGTTGCCCTACCGACCCTGATGATAACTCTTATCAACGTAGCAATTCTGAATCCTACACTCGTAGTGTTAACTTATTAGAGATTGATAGTTTAGAGTCCGATGAAGTTTAGTCTTGCCGTATAGTATCCTGAGATAATCAAATTAGCTCACCAACCAACTCTATTCTCGCCACCCATCAAAGTAACCGAGGTGTTCGCTGTTGATATGTAGATCTATTTTCTGAAGAAATGTCGAACCCTACTAATTTTGATCCTTAATCGAACCATGTGGCTTCCTCGGGTCCAACTGAGGGTGTCAACAACCTTCAACTCGTCGTGTTTCGTCAAGATATTGATAAAGGTAGGGTTCTTCAAGAAGGAGAAGAGCCTTCAACCCAATGAGGGTATGGAGGAAGAGAAGATGGTCGAGGGAGGGCGGATGGCTCAGGAAGGAAGGACCATGGATGACTTGCTCTGCGATGTCGAACGATTGGAGGTGGTTAGCGAGATTGAACATTATAATGTAAGTTCTGAGGCTAGTTGGATGTTATCCACTATTTCTTCTTTTGACTATTCAGTATTCGAGGGACGAAGTTCCGAGCAGTTTGGTGGTAAACCCCTAACCATTTATTTTGGCAGAGAGAAGAAGAGCAGGTTGCGAAAAAAGATAGGGAGTCTAGTGAGATGGAGATTCTGTTGAATCAGAAAATAAGTGCAAATAAAATCAACTCTATAGAGGAATGCACGAATTGTCTAGAAAACTTTACAAATACCTTGCGAGCAATTCTATGTAATTATTTTTTTACTTGTTTATTTCTACTCCTCTTGCATATTGCATCTTCATATTTCTCCAACTAAAAGATAAATGATATTAAATTATTGAAATTCTAACAACATTGCACTCATGTTTTAATACTTTTCTTTACACAAAATTATTGCTATTTGCTTGCATATTTAACTATTAAACTAGTGTTGGAACTAACAAAATAAATAAAGAAATTACCGCTTAAAAGAAGAGAGGACAAACGACGCGACAAGAGGAGAAAAATGCGACAATGTTTATCAGGGAGAGGAGAAAAACACGAGATATGTGGAGGACATGGATGATTTGGCAGAGTCGACCATTTCCATGTCGATAACCTCTCTGTCATCTGGAAAGCACGACAGACCAACTACTGAAGAATTGAAGTGTTAGGATATGAACAAATTACAAACAACAAATAAAATCTAAATATAAGGGGCTTCATGCAAATTATAAATTACTAGAAATGACTTCATGCAAATTACAAATTGCTCAAATGGACTGCATTCAATACTACTTTAAACCCGAAACACTAAATCCAAAATAGACCTGATCCATAACAAAAATTACCTCACAAAGTGTTCAAGCAATAAATTCTAACTTATTTAGTTAAAACAAATAAAGTGTTCAATACTACTGACACAGTTCCATGTTCCTGAACAAAGTGTTCAATAATACTAACAAAAAACACATCACAATGTCAAGTTCTACTTATTTAGTTTAACAAAAGGCCATGGTAGTGTCACCTCACACATAAAAGAAAGCCAAAAGTCAAAAGAAATTACCTTAAGGTGGTGAAAGGAGAACAACACAAGAGGTGGAGCTAGCGGTTAGGCGGGATAGAGAGGGAAAAATCAATCAGATCAGATCACCTCCACACTTCTAGCAGAGACATATCTGCTAGAGGTGTGGAAGCGACAAGAGGAGAAAGGATAGGCAGAAATTGAGAAAGTTGAGAAGGTGAAAGGCGGCTAGAGAGGAAAAAAGAAGAGAGGTGAAGAGAGAAGACAAGGAAGATATTTTTTTATAAATAGAGTTGGAATAGGGCAACAATTATTTAAAATAATCGTTGCCTTAGAATTTTAAGAAAAATAATAATTCTAAAAAATTCGGCCAACGGTTAGATTGTCTTAAAATAAGTCAACAATTGTTTATCATTTTATAATCTAAGGCAACAATTATTTTAAATAACCGTTGTCTTATAAAATCTAATATTAAGAAGATGCGTCATAAGATAATTGTTTATTTTTACTTTATAACACGTTAGCACGGAAGCTCTACTATTAGAAGATTCAAGATAATTTATTTTAATATTTAATTATGTTATATATATTTTTATGTTATCTTATGATAATATCATGTTATCTTTTTACATTATTTTGTGTTATACATAAATTATGTTAATTAATGGCCCGAAGTAGGGTTTAAAAAAAATTCGGGCGGGTCTACCCGCTCGTGCCCGATCCGTGCCCGACCCGTACCCGTGCCCGGATCCACGAATCTATCACGGGTCGGGTTGGCCCCAAATCCTCCAAATCCGTCTAAACCAGTGCCCGTGTAGACCCGTGCCCGACCCATCCCAAGACCCGGTCGTGCCCGACCCGTGGACCCGACCCGTGGATCCGTGCCGTGGATCCGACCCATAGATCCGTGCAAAAATTCAAAAAATTCAAAAAAATTCAAAAAAATTCAGAAAAATTCGAAATATATATATATATATATATATATATATTAAAATAATGTGCAGTTTTAAATTCAAAAAATCAAAAAATTAAAAAAAATTCAAAAAAAATTCAAAAAGTTGGACGGATCCGACCCGACCAGCCCGGACCCTACCCGCCCAGGTTTATCACGGGTCGGGTTGGGGGTTTTGGGTTTGGACCCGTGCATACCCGCCCCGTCGTACCCGTGGATCCATGGATCCGGACGGGTCGGATCCACGGGTACCCGACCCGCCCTGTTTTGAGAACCCTAGCCTGAAGCCATATTATGTTAACGAAATTGGCCCGAAGTCATTTGAACAATTTTATTAATTGACCCGAAGTTCAATTATAAGATTAAATTATTGAAACCATATGTTAATTATTGAATATGTTAAATTTATCACTATCATATGGTGTTTCGATTTGTATTAATTAACTAAATTAGAAAATAATTCAAATGGTATCCAGAGAGTTAAAACGCATGACCATTCCTTAAAATAATAATAATAATAATAATTTTAGATCCATTCGATATTTTATGTATTTTCTTAATTTTGTTTTATAGTATTGAATATTATTTAACTTATTTAATATTTTTGTTATAGTATGTCGAATCTTGCCAAACTTGAATTTATGGCTCTTGACATTACGGGAAAAAGTTACTTATCATGGGTGTTAGATGCTCAAATTCATTTAGATACAAATGACCCTGGAGATACAATAAAAGAAGCTAATACCACCACTAATCAAGACAAGGCCAAAGTAATGATCTTTCTTCGTCACCACCTCCAAGAAGGATTGAAAGCTGAATATCTTACGATAAAAGACCCACTTACTTTATGAAATAATTTAAAAGAAAGATATGATCACCAGAAAACTGTAATTTCCAAAAGCTCGTTGTCAATGGATGCATTTGAGATTACAAGATTTTAAAACTGTGAGTGAGTTTAACTCAGCAATGTTTAGAATTAGTTCTCAACTAAAATTATGTGGAGAAAATATTACAGATCAAGATATGTTAGTAAAAACATTCTCCACTTTTCATGCATCCCATATACTCTTACAATAACAATATCGTGAAAAAGATTTCAAGAAATATTCTGAATTGATTTCTTTCCTTCTTGTGGCTGAACAAAATAACGAGCTTTTGATGAAAAATCATGAATTACGTCCAACTGGTTCTGCTTCATTCCCTGAAGTGAATGTTGCAATGTACAACAATTGTGGACAATTTCAAGGCCGTGGGCATGGCCGAGGCCGAGGTCGAGGTTATTATCGCGGTGATCATTCTAAAAGTATATCTCCCCATCAGAAGTGGAAAAATAATGAAGAAAAAAGTGGGCACAATAAAGAACAAGAGAATTCATGCTATCGTTGGGGTGGGAAAGGTCATTGGTCACGTACTTGTCATAAGCCGAAGCATCTTGTTGACCTATATCAAGCATCACTAAAGAATAAGGAGAAAAATATCGAAACAAATTTGGTTTGTGATGACAATTTCGATATTAGTCAACTTGATGTTACTCATTTGGATGTTGCTGATTTCTTTATTGAAGAAAATAAAAACTAATCACTTGATTAGTCCTGATAGGATATAAAATAAATAGATTAATATTTTATTAAAGAATGAATATTTTCTTGGTTAACAACGGCATCAATAATGAAGAAATATGTCTCGTCGACAGTGCAACAACTCATACCATTCTTAAAAATAAAAAATATTTCTCTTATTTAGTAATGCAAGAAGCCAATGTTAGTACTATTTCGGGTAGTACAAATTTAATAGAAGGCTTCGAAAAAGCTATATTGTTGTTACATGGAGAAACTCAACTTTATATTGACGATGCATTATATTCTTCTAAGTCTCAAAGAAATTTATTAAGTTTTAAGGATATCCGCCGAAATGGATACCATGTTGAGACAACTAATGAAGAAAATATTGAATATCTTTATATAACTAGCAAAATCACAGATAAAAAATGCATATTAGAGAAATTGTATATGTTTTTCTCCGATTTGTATTACACATATATTAGTGCAATTGAAGCACATGTTATTGTAAATCAAAAGTTTACAAATAAGAATATGTTTATAGTTTGGCATGACCGGTTAGGCCATTCCGGATCAATAATGATGCGAAATTAATAGAGAATTCATGTGGACATTCATTAAAGGACCATAAGATTCTCCAAACTAATGAATTGTCATGTGCTACGTGTTCTCAAGGAAAGTTGATTATCCAACCATCACCAGCGAAAATACAAAATGAATCTCTTACATTTTTAGAATGTATACATGGTGATATTTGGGGGCCAATACACCCATCATATGGACCATTTAGATATTTTATGGTTTTAATTATTGCATCAACAAGATGGTCAAATGTAAGTTTATTATCAACACGCAACTTGGCGTTTGCGAGATTACTTGCTCAATTGATTCTATTAAGAGCACATTTTCTTGATTATCCAATTAAGAAAATACTGTTGGAATTAAGACATTAGTTCCAATAAATTAAGTTGGACTACGTGTTATATGATTACAAACATGTCACGTACTGTCGCTAATGTTTCGAGGAGTAACAGTTGAAAATGCCGCTAAATGTGATTAATTAATATACAAGGCATTATACATATTTCACCAAGATTTTGGGCACGAATGCATATAGAACTTATCTAAATTGATTATAATTATTGATGGACTGATTATGATCAATTAATGTATATATGGGTCTTAGTGTAAAAGTCAGAAATATTGTTTGGGCCAAATCCAACCTGTTTTGGACCAAAGCCCAAGACACCTGACAAAATGTTGCCAAGTGTGGAGTTGCCTAGTCTATTGCGACCGCAATGAAATTCATTGCAGCCGCAAGAGACTTCTGTAAGGCATGATTTCAATGCCTAGATCACACGTTATCTTTCTAATTGAATAAAATGTATTTTGTACCAAATTCGTGGATGTATTTGCAGTAGTAAATACTAGGATTTG
The DNA here is from genome assembly GCA_964058865.1 of Eleocharis quinqueflora. Taxonomy (NCBI): domain Eukaryota; kingdom Viridiplantae; phylum Streptophyta; class Magnoliopsida; order Poales; family Cyperaceae; genus Eleocharis; species Eleocharis quinqueflora. The sequence continues at coordinate 20,983 of CAXKVX010002141.1, forward strand.
GAAAAGAATTGGAGATAATATAATTATATATATTTGATGAATATTTGGTAATTAATTCGGCATCTTTCCAAGATACACTCTGACCCCTATAAAAGGTCTCGGGTCTCCAAACGTTAGGGGGGTAACGAGAGTGTAAACTTTACTATGATTAGGGCACATGTGTTGTGTGTAGCTATCACATTCTTCTCCATTAAGAGTGTTAACTTTGTCAGAATTTCGTGACTGTCCAAGAAATGATAGCACCCCGAGACGTTTGGAAGGATCCGTCGGAAAACACACGTGACAAGGCGCATCCACAAGTCTCAAGACATCTCCGACATTGACTGGATTAGAGACCGGAGACAACGAAAATGAGATGGAAAGTAAGTAAAAGCTTATGCAACTCTTTATCTCATTTATGTTGCAACGATTTCGATAATTGAATTGAATTGCAATTGCTTTTAGATTAGGGAACGGTTTGATTGATTTATACCCTAATTGATTGCACCAACTCAATTGAAATAATCCCAACAAATACGTCTAGAAAATGCTGGTGAATTTACTTCTCAAACATTCAATGATTATTGTATGTCTATTGGAATTGATGTTGAACATCTTGTAGCTCATATTCATACACACAATGGACTTGCGGAGTCATTTATAGAGAGATTACAATTAATTGCAAGATCATTACTTATGAAGTCTAAACTTCCAATGTCTTGTTGGGGACATGCTATTTTGCATGCAACAACACTAATTCACATAAGGTCAACTAGCTATAATAAAATTTCTCCTTTACAATTAGTTTTTGGTCACGTACCTAATATTTTCCATATAAGAATTTTTGGATGTGCGGTATATGTTCCAATTGCTCCACCACAACGCACTAAAATGGGACCTCAAAGGAGGCTGGGGATTTATATTGGATTTGAATCTCCATCTATAATAAAATATTTAGAACCAATGACAGGAGATTTATTCATGGCTAGATTCGCCGATTGTCATTTTGATGAATCAAAATTTCCAACACTGGGGGGAGAAAATAATCAGCTGTGAAAAGACATTAGTTGGAATGAATAACATTAGCACATTTTGATCCTCGCACTAAAGAATGTGAACTAAATGTTCAAAAGATAATTCATTTGTAAAGATTAGTTAACCAATTGCCAGACACATTTACAGACTCAAAGAAAGTGACCAAATCACATGTACCAGCTACTAATGCTCCAATAAAAGTGGATGTCCCTGTTGGACAAACTAATGAAATTATGACACGCATGAAACGTGGAAGACCAATCGGTTCCAAAGATAAAATCCTCGAAAAAGAAAAGGAGCAAATAATGAAAATGGCCAAGTCGAGAATATGATAGAAAAAATTCCAGAAGAAAATCAAATTATAACTAATATTGGAGTTCCAGCATAAACTCAAGTATGTAAAATTCATGAAAATGAAGAGATCTCAATAAACTATATCATGAATGGAATAAGATGGAACCGAGATAAAATTGATATTAATGATATATTTGCATATAACATAGCGCTAGATGTAATGAATAATGAGGATCAATGAACCAAAATCTATTAATGAATGTCGACAAAGAAATGATTGGCCAAAATGGAAAGGTGCAGTTGAGGCAGAGTTAAACTCTCTTGAAAAAAGTAAAGTGTTTGGACCTGTAGTCCCAATACCTGAAGGTGTAAAACCAGTAGGATATAAATGGGTATTTACGCGAAAAAGAAATGAGAAAGGTGAAATTGTAAGATATAAAGCGCGGATTGTCGCCCAAGATTTTTCGCAAAGACCTCGAATTGATTATGAACAAACATACTCACCTGTGGTGGATGCAACAACTTTTCGATACATAATTAGTTTGGCAGTCCATGAAGGACTTGATTTGCGCCTAATGGATGTTGTTATAGCCTATTTATATGGCTCACTTGATAGTGATATTTATATGAAAATTCTTGAAGGATTTAAGATGCCTGAAGCATATAATTTAGGTTCTCGAGAACGTTATTCTATTAAATTGAATAGATTTTTATATGGATTAAAGCAATCTGGACGTATGTGGTATAATCGTCTCAGTGAATATTTATTGAAGCATGGATATAAAAATGATACAATTTGTCCATGTATTTTCATAAAAAGATCTAAAAATGAGTTTGTTATAATTACAGTATATGTTGATGATCTAAATATCATTGGAACTCCTGAAGAGCTTCAAAAAGCAGTAAATTGTTTAAAGAAAGAACTTGAGATGAAAGATCTTGAAAAGACAAAATTTTGTCTTGGATTGCAAATTGAACATTTAAAAAATGGTATTTTTGTACACCAAGAAAATTACGTTGCAAGAGTGTTAAAAAGATTTTATATGGATAAATCACATCCGTTGAGCACTCCAATGATTGTGAGGTCATTAGATGTGAATACAGACCTTTTTAGACCTCGAGAAAATGATGAAGAACTACTTGGTCCGTATCATATCTTAGTGCAATAGGAGCACTTATGTATCTTGCTGGACATACAAGACTTGATATATCATTTGCTGTAAACTTACTCGCAAGATATAGTTTTTCTCCCACTCAAAGACATTGGAATGGAATTAAACATATACTTTGTTACCTCTGAGGTACAATGGATATGGGCTTGTTCTTTTCAAATATATCTAAACAGGCTATTTGTTTACATGTGGTGGAACAACTATTTCGTGGTGATCTGTAAAATAAACTATAACAGCCACTTCCTCTAACCATGCAGAAATTTTAGCAATACACGAAGCAAGCCGAGAATGTGTTTGGCTAAGATCTGTGATTCAACACATTCGTTAGACATGTGGCTTGTCTTATGGAGAAATGATCTCGATGATCATATATGAAGATAATACTAAATGTATTGCTCAATTAAAGGAAGGATATATTAAAGGAGATAGAACAAAACATATTTCACCAAAATTCTTTTTCACACATGATCTCCAAAATGACAATACTATTAATGTTCAGCAAATCCGTTCAAGTGAGAATCTAGTAGATTTATTCACTAAGACGCTCCCTACTACAATATTTGAAAAGTTAGTTCGTAATATTGGAGTTCGCCGACTTAAAGATCTTGATTGATGTTGTTATGAGGGAGAGTTAATATGCACTAGAATTATAATTTTTCCATTGGTTTTTCTTAATAAGGTTGTAATTGCATGTTAAAAAGAATAATGTACTCTTTTTCCTTAACTAGGTTTTTATCCCATAGGGTTTTTTCTAGTAAGGTTTTAACGAGACATATTCTTATGTAATGAACATCCAAAGGAGAGTATTATGAAAGTAATGGATGGTCCATTAACTCTCAATATTAATCCTCATTTAACTCCACTATTTGAAATTTATTTTCTTATTTATTATTGTAATGACTTTTCATTTACAATTTGTAGCCTATAAGTAGAGGCATTATAATCTTGTATTGTACACACATGAACAATATATGAATAAGAGATAGTCATTATTTACATTCTCTCTTCTTTGTTTATGTTTGTTTATTTTTACTTTATAACAATAATCAATTTGTGAGATCTATAATATACTATTTGTTTATGTGTTATTTTTCTCTCTCTCATTTGTGATGTAAATTGGCAAGCCTTGACAGATGGTGCATTTCTGAACTGATAGCTAATTTTTTAGATGTTTCAATAACATTTAAAAAAATTCACATAATATTTTAAAAATGTATGTCGATTAAAAGTCTGCCTTTTTCGAGAATTATTATTTTTCAAATGTTTTTCATAAAATTTAAACATGCGTTTTTCTCTGGAGAGAAGAAACGCGCACCATAGCATGCACTAGGCTGACAATTTTCTAAATCTAAATAATTCCGTACACAAATAAAAAAATACTCGATGCTCAATTGCTCACCTCGAAAAAAAAAATAATATTTCTTACCTTTAATTAACGATGACAATGATATATCATAATATGCTATTAAACACAAGTGGGATGAAATTTTCTCCCACCTATAATTATATAAATAAGAAAACTGCTTGCGCAGCTCCTGTTTATTTTATTTTTTTTCTTTAGTTCTTGTTTATTTTAGTGAAAAGTATCTATAACATCACACTAAAATTGAAGAAGATATCCTTGCTTAGACTCAACAACTTCACATTTTTTTTTAGGAAAGTAGGCAGGGTCTACTTAGAAAAAATTTCATTAAAAAAGATTTTGGTTACATTATTTATATACAATCGAGGTTTTTATTACATATTGTGAGAAAGTTAGAGAGTGCTGTCAGCAAAAAAAAGTCCAGTTGATTATTTAAACACACCAATTCCAGGAGATTATATATTTTTCAACAAAAGCAAAGGAAATAAATAAATGAATAAAACATCATAAAAGATAAAAATTAATGGTATGTAAAGTTAAAATCTGAAAGACCTCAGTTACCAGAATCAAATCTCGTGTGTGTCGTTCAATTTTTGCTGCATGTATTTTGTAATTCGTGCTTCCAAAGATCACGCTGCAGTCGTCTCAGGTGATTTACCAGTAAATTGTTTGAGCGACAGTAGATTCAGTCAGATTCATTAGTAACACAATACGCAGTAGATTCATTAGATACAACTGCTATTTATTTCTACAAAAAAACGGGTGACTTCGCTACTATTAATTGTTTCGTATATTAAAACAGCTTTTCTGTAAAAATAAATTTCAGGGGATAACTTTTTACGGTGTCAAACTTTGAATAATGATACATTGTATATTAATAATTACTCAGTGAAGTATGACACGTAGGTCTAGAATGGAAACAGATCTGGTGCTGGACGGGACGGTGTAGCGCAACATCTGGACCGTTCGATTTTCACTGATTGCATTAAATTTCATGCCAAAGTATAAAGACCCCCTGATTTCTATCACTAACGATCGATCGCGAAATTGACGATCGATTCGAATGATCCACCAGCTGTCTGCGCTACAACAAATTCGGACCCGGTCTGGAATAGGCGGCGTGCATATCATTAATTCCACATGGGGCCACATAAACAAATACATGCACTTATCATGAGGCCCCACCTGTCTTTCTCATGATAGGAGAAGAGTGACCTTTTTCAGCAAACAATAGATTTTCCCATTTTTTATTCCAAGTTTCAACAAAACCAACGGACCAAACAAAAACCAGTGCCAAGTGCCAACCAAACCTTTCTTAAAAGGGCTCTTATGTTTTAATATTTGATGAAATAATTTCAGAGGTTAAATAAAAAAGGGGTTAAATGTAAGAATTAAGATCATAACGGTCATATGCAATTATGCATGTAGCTTTTAAGTGTCTTTAGGACTTTAGTAGTTACAAGTTACAACAAAAAATTATTCATTTCCATATCTTATAGTATTAATCCATATATAGTTGTCTTGTTTGGAGAAGTGAACTCCTTCAGCATATCAGGTATCATTTCAAAATTAGAATAGTGAGATGAGTATATATATTTTCTTTTGAAATAATTTAATATTGTCGTTTGTCTCTATTGATTGAAACCGTCAAGTTCTATTTCCTTTTCTACATAAACCCCCTACTAATGCCTTTCTAATACCTAGCTACAAGCAAAACGCTCAAAAGCTCAAAAGCTTGAAACAAATTTAGTTCACATATTTCATTCACAAGTCACAACAACAAGCATGTCGAACATATTCTACTGCGGTGTAATCGAGTACGACAGCGGTCCTCGCTACGTCCTCGACTGCTGCTCTCTTTGTGCAAAGCATCTCTCAGAAAGCAGTGACATATTCATGTACAGAGGTAATGCTCCGTTTTGTAGTGAAGAGTGCCGGCAAGAACAGATCGATATCGACCAAGAGAAAGAATTTAGAAGAAATTACACAAAAAATAGGAGATCCGTTTCTTCAAGTGTGAAGAATGGAAGAGATTTGAAACAGAGTCAAGAAGAGATCTCATGCTAATAGGAAGAAACATCGTATACTATTCGTATACTAGTTTATTTTTATAGTTGATTTTTTTATCCTAGGCTCTTGGCCATGTGCTTTTGTAAAATTAAGCTTCATGATAATTCATACTGGCATACTGAGACATGCTTCACTTCTACATTTACTGTTATAATACTGATTGTATCTCAAACTCAGATAGAAAGGTTTCAACCTGAACCAACAATAGTTTAAAGAGAACTTTTGTTTTTAAATAAATTAAAGAATTTACAGCCAATAAGTGTGATTTGTGAAGGGAAAATACTCTCAAATTTTACTTTCTATGCCTGCTCACTTGTATTCAGTTATTTTCTTTACTCAGAATTGTTAAATTCTGCTGGACACATCATCCATCTACTCTGCAATGTAAAACTGAAGAAGTTTCCATGCTCTTTAGAGAAAACATGACAAATTAATTAAGTATTTCCTGATATTAGATTTCAATTTTTCAAGCAGAGAATTTTGCATAGCTCGATACATCTATGTTGCAAGTTACAACTTCAAATCTTGAAATTTTTGGAGAGGTTTTTTGGGATCCTGTTCTTCTACCGCGCGGTACCGCACAGTACCGAGTCTCGACCGCCCAGATGACAATCAGGAGGTATTTTTTATTTAGGACACGAATCACGAGGAAATCAGACGATCATCTTCGCGTGCAGGACGGTGCCGCGCGTCACCTGATGTCGTTCCGGTTTTTTGGTAAATCAAGGAATAGTGCACAGGCGGAGCCAGAGTTCTCTACAGAACAGGGAAAATTTAGTAGGAGACATATTCCTGTAATATTTTTTAATAACGTATATACTTTTCTTCAATTTTTTGTCTGAGAAACATAATTTCATGGCTATTTTGGAAATAAGTATCAGATGAGGCATATTTTGACATAACTTATGACCGCAAGCACATATTTTTTTTGTTCAACTGTATTTATCGATCACTAACAATTTTCTACATTTGTTGGTTGATATGAATGATGTACAAAGTATTATGCTTTATACCGCATTTGATCACTAACTCGGGCATTTTATTTGCGATCTTCCAGGCATCGTGACACTATTTATGCACGTTATTTTTGCACTGAAAAAATATTATGTATTTTAGATCTATATATATAACAATTCGTCTAACATGCATAACAAATCTTTTAACATACATAACAACTCATCTAACATGCATAATGATTGTGATGGAGGTATCGATGAAGGAATCAATATATTAGCTCTCTTTTTCATATATTTCTTTTTGTTAAATACACTTGATAATTAGAGTACTCATTAGTTGGTTTCACTTTCAGTTGACAGCCTGATGACGTTTCGACTGTGTTTTGTTTTGTTTTGTGGTAAACGAAACGATTTTTTATGTTCCGTACTAAAAATGAAACGTAATGAAATAGGTTTTCGTTTATGTGCAAAAACGAAACGGTAACGGAACAAAATTTTAACTTCCCTTTTAGAGTATTTAGTATGAAATACAATTTTTTTGTTTTGTTTTGTTATGTTTTGTTTCGTGACAAATGAAACGTTAACGAAATAATTTTTGTTTCGTTTGTAAAATGAAACGGTAGACGGAACTGTTTTTTTGTGGACGAAACTAAAAACTGAATGCCTTCATTATGTTTGGTTTTTCAGAGGACAATCTACTTGCTACATTTATGAAATTACTTTTAATATATTTCTCTAAACTTTCTTTTTTATTTTCAGTGTATGAGAAAAAATCATTTATTTTAACAATTCACACCGTTCACTCCTTCTAAACAAATGAAATAAATAGAAAAATGTGAAAACTGACTTGAAAATATAGAAGTTGGTTTTCGTGTTTCCAAATTTGAAACTTGTAATTAGAGTATCAGCCTTAAAAGATGTTTGGTGTTTGGTTTAGTGGATCCTAAAAATGAAATTCTGACAGACTTAAAAGTTAAAATACTTGATTAATTATTTAAAGTACCAGAGGCAGCTTAAAATGTCGACACGACAGCTAAAGATGCATTTTTCTATTTGATAAACCATTGCTGGTATTTGCAAGCTAAAGAGGTGCCGTATTGACTAAACTAAACAGCTAATTGGTTCAATTGGAGACTTGTGCATTGTTAAACCTATACTAACTTTATCACTCAGCCCAATATATACTCCATATTTCATAATATTAAAAGTTCATGTATGGAGACTTGTGCATTGTTAAACCTACTACACGGAAGATACAATTGGTACCTCCAATTAATTAACTGGATTATACTAATGCAATAATTACTTTAGATTAAAAATAATAACCTAATAAAGAAACATGTTTGCTTCCTGGAAACAAAGCTGCAAGGGAATCTAAATCTAATGATGCATGAACCAACATGAGGAAGAACAGAACAAATAGGAAAAATATATTTTAAATTTCAAAGGGGTGTCTGTATTAAGAGCTCACTCTGTGAGTCATATGATCAGTTGATTTTTTCTAACGCATAAGAGCTATCTAGATAGGAGCTTTTGTTGCAAGAATCTCAGCATAAATTTTACCAGAAACCAGAACCCAGTGTACTAATGCACTCAAATTCATCGCATAATCTCATTTGAAGGTTCAGCATTCAGAAAACCATATATTTTTCTTGATTAATTGGAAAAAACTGCCAATTTGGAAGCAACAAAAGTACCTTATACCCTCCTAAAAGTAATCTCTAACTTAGAACATTTCTATCCGATGATCCTGTATTAGTGTATTATGCACTGATCAAGGCGAAATTTCTTCACTCATAATTTCTGGCATAAAAAAACAGCTATTCATTAGTTGAAAGAAGAAAAAGGCGCATTGATGGTGTCAGCAGTGCTTAGGTATGAGATCCTGTATTTTGATTTCCTGGATTTCGGATGTAAACTGATTTAACAAAGAAAGTACCGTGAGCATGCACTTAACAACCGGGATGATGTTGGATTTAGAGAGGTCTAAATACAATCAATATGTTGGAATATGTGTATTGTGATTATAATATTCAAATAGTGTGATTAATTAAGTCATGTGATTATATGTATTTCAATAAAATTTTGAATACAAATACATATAGAATAAAACATTAAATTAATTACAGTTATTAAATGACCGATTGTAATTAATTTATATAATAGTAATAATAGGATTTTGGAATAAAATTAAGTATATTGGACTGAAATTTAATTTAGAATATTATGAAAATAATATCTGAATTTTTAGAATAATTTTCTGATTTCTTTTTCTGAAAGTGTCTTTTTTAGCTCAAAACGGATCCTGATTTAGCTTAGATTTTCTAGAAGCCTTGACCAACCGCCTATAATGTTATATGTACGAATTTGGTGATTTATTTCTATCATGTTCTCCATTTTAGCATGGCGGTTTTCTAAAATTAAGGCTTGAGTACTAGTATAAATGAGGTTGGGTCACCATAGCTTGAATCCATCATCTGTTTAGTCTTCCTCCATAAGAGACAAAAATACTCTGCCATTAAAATTCCTAAACAGAGAAAAGAAAGAGAGAATTCAAGCTTTGGAAGGACTCGCAAGCTACAAAAACGTGCAGGTCAACCATCTACATCGATTTTTTTAGACATTGCTTGAAAGGCAATAGAAGAAAGATCTTAAGAGATGAAAAATAAGTTCGCTTATGTTTTATATTTTATTTATTACATATAATTTAACAATTGTTTAAAGTTTTAAATAAATAGATAAATTCGATTTGAATTGCACCATAAAAAAAATTGATGGTGCGTTACATGTGGTAGCATGTGTCAATGTTAGCCCTGCCGATCCATCATCCCTAAAACAAATCTTACGCTCCGTACCCAATTGATTGAAATTGTTCATGGGTAAATATTCAATTTTAAAGAATTCTCGGGTGAATTTCCAAATGGCAAAGTTTCCATGGGTATATATCAAATTATCCATAGATGAAAAAAGGGAATTGGGTTTGTGAAACCATGCTCTGGTTGGTATTCGTTAGGTTTGTTTTTGCGAAAACCATGGGAGTGAGACTGTGAGAGGAACAATTACATTTGAATATTTGATGCTGATTTGTTGTCGTTTGTTATTTTTCCTACTTGTAACATGTTTTTAATATTATTAAAATTTCATCGGTGTTTTCATGGTCCCGATAATGATGGAAATTATATTTACTCGTAATGCACTTAAATATGATGGCGACCTATGTGTCTATTACTTCCTATTTTTATGGTCAATTAATCATTAAATAATCATTGTTTTTTTTTCTTCCTTCTTACCATTTGCAAGAATCAATTGGCTGGGAAAGGTCGCTCTCTTGAATACAATTGAACAAAGAAAAAAAAAGAAAAGAAGAAAGAAAGAAAGAAAGAAAGAAAGGGAAAGGTCGCTTTCTTGTGGTTCCATATGCACGCCACCTGTTCGATCAAATGCAGTGGGTTCCAACACAGATCTCATATGGCACGCAACGAAGAAACTAACCTTGGTGCTATTAGTGGCAAGTGGACCCATCAGTATCCACAAATGAATAGCTGATTTTAGATTAGTGTTGCTATTTACAAAAAAGTTTGATCGAAATAAGGGTTAAGAAGTTGAGAATAGTATTAGTTAGTGTTATTTTGTTAATTCAACAAAATAATAGAATTAACAAATTAACGTATGTTAAAGTTAGCAAAATTATTATTTTCATCATAACTATAATCATCTTATTATTATTATTATTAATATTAATTATTGTAATTGTAATTATTATTATTGTTGTTATTATTTTTACTAGATTATTATTATTTTATTATTCTTATTATCATTTTAATTATTAATATTATATTATATTTTATTATACCATCACTACTATTTTATATTATTATTTTAAAAAATAATGTATATTATTATTCAATTATATTGTTTACTATATTATTTTTATAATATTATCATTTTTTATTGTAATATTATTGTTGTTATATTATAAAATGATATCAATCATTTTGTTGCTATATTATTATTATTACTATTATTATTATTATCAGTTTTTAAAAAAACTAAAATTACTTCATTCATTTTCTCAATCACAATATTTTCACTAACTAGATAACACAAAATTAACACTTTTAATACTATTTGAGATAGCAAAAAGTGAAAACTATTCAATCACTAAACTAAATAGCATTATTTTTTACACTAACTATGACATGATACATACGCATCCCAAAACATTAGTAATTTGTTCAGTAACCAGCGGCTAATCCATCTTAGGGCAATCCCGGACAAGTACCCGGGCTTGATTTTCAAAAAAATGCGAAATTTAATGTATTTTTCGTTATTTTTGTAGTAAAAAATGGACTTTTAATTATATTTTAGTGTGTTTTAGTGTATTTGTGCTCGGGCTTGATCTCAAACTCAGTATCCGAACTTAGTTATGCCCGAACTTAATTGGACCTCTGAATCCGCCAGTGTGAGTAACCAAAGTCTGCAACTCAGCCACTGCATTGATTACAAGAACAATTCTTCACCAGTAATAACCTTTTTACATGCACTCCATTCTGGTATTCTACAAATAAACTAAAAATAAAATAAAAGAAGACTACACTTTTTATAATAATTTGTTCTTTTTCATTCATTTATCTCAAAAGAGCAAAATGAAAAACAAAAGAGTAAAAATAAGATCATATTGTATAATTGTAAGGTCTACATTATAATTATTACAAATAATTATTGGGCAGTGTTAAAAACTAGCCCTATCGCTTTAGAGCAGATCATCAAAGCAAGGCTCTTCAATTATTTATATTTATATCCTCATTGGTACATAATTAATTTGTGTTATACCAAAAACCAGCAACGAATCAAAGCAAATTGTGCTGAATTATTCCAACTCAGTGTACTATAATTATAATATTTGTCTCCACCAATTCCATGTGATTGCATTTTTTTTTATGTTGCATCGCTTGCTTATAGTGCATCAATGCATCATTATTTGTCTTTTAACCAATGAACAGCCGCTATCAGTAGTGGCCATTATATGATATAATCAACGAGTTTTGAGTTAATTAATGAAAATATTTTATTACTGACCAGCTGGATTTGCAAATGGTATAATACAAGTGGGACGTTGTCACTGGTGTTCTAAATTCGTGTTATTTCGTACCGTGTCTAAACGTGTCGTATCTTAATCGTGTCATGTCTAACCGTGCCGTATCTTAACCGTGTCGTGCCTAATCGTGACATGTTTGACTGTGTTGCTTCGACATGACGTGACTTATTCGTGTTAATCATGCCAAAAATAATAAAAAAAATTAAAAATAGAAAAATAAAATCACAAGAACATGAAAATCTGAAAAAAAAATCTTTAAATTTTATAAACAATTATTTTTTTGAACTATATGATTGGTTTGAGGAACGTCTCGAGATTCAAGCGATTGCAGATGATATAACCAGTAAATATGTTCCTCCTCATGTCAATATATTTTTATTGTTTAGGGGGATCACACTTACATGTTTTCTAGTACAAGTAGCTACAGGTTTTGCTATGACTTTTTACTATCGTCCTACTGTTACAGAAGCTTTCTCTTCTATTCAATATATAATGACTGAGGCCAACTTTGGCTGGCTAATTCGATCGGTTCATCGATGGTCAGCAAGTATGATAGTTCTAATGATGATTCTACACGTATTTCGCTTGTGTCGTCGTGTCTACTCTTGCCTACTCATGTCTATTTGTGTCGTTGTGTCGTGTCTAAATGTGTCGTGTCTAGACGTGTTGTCGTGTCGTATCGTTCTACGTAAATGTTATGTGCCGTGTTGTTCTCTACAGCAAGAAATCTAAGCACGACACGCTTAAAACACGACACGTAAACAGTATCGTATCGTGCCATGTCGTTTCGTACCGTTTGTAGAGACGCAAACACGATTTTGAAAACTATAGTTGTCACTTGTGATATCAAACTCAGCGCACACGTGTATGCCTCTCAATCTAGCACTCCCCTTCAACTAATCACATTCTTCATTCTTGCCAACAAATGTGAACTGTAACGGGTTCCTATCGGATCGTAATTCATCAGTCACTGGGGATCCGTATCTGCTCCGTTCGAGTCTTCTAGATATCACCTGATTGAGCTGTTCCTCCAGAATATTTTTTACCCTTGGTTTAATTATAATTTGCAGATAATATTGTCTATTGATATAGACATCACAATATATCATTGTGAAATATTCTTCCGTGCCGTGGATTTCACAATGCGAAGAAATAGTGATTTTACTGTAACGTTACAGTATTTTACTGTTTTTTAACATAATATTTTTTTTAACAAAAAAATGTATAGATAGTGACGCAGCCGTTTTCTCTATACAGAAAAGACATAAATAACGTCGGAGTCACGTATCTCCTCTAGTATAGTATAGATACCCCTTTTCTCTCTATTTTAGCTCATTCATCTATTATTGTAAGCTCCATATTAGAATTAGTTCCATTGACAATAAGTGATTTGTAAAATGAAAAAAAAAAACCTTACAATTTGCTATTTACAAAAAAAAAATATTCTTTTACGTTTTTTTACCAAAAGATCCCTTTGTTTTGAAAATAAAGTCGTCGTTCGTTTGAGTAGTCTCTCATTTTCTTTGATTTGTGAATTAATTAAAACTAAAGAAGTAATTTATTTTTCTTAGTAGCGGGTAATTAGTGGTATTTTGCATTTATACAGATTTCGTTTCATAGATTCGTTTACAACTCTGTTCTTGTTTTATTAATAACAAAGTGGAGAGAACTAATCAAAGCCGCGTGTAGAAAAAGGAATTCTGCAGGACTTTACAAGTCAATGGAATCCAGAATTTTAATTTCTTGGCATTAACAACAACACAAACGCCATAGACGGTTCGCAGACTTGTTCTCTATTCTATGTGTTGAATTTTATTTATTACCTATAATTATTTTTGTCTGTCAATTAAAAATACACAATTTCCAATTATCTATTTATATATTTTTAGATTTTAGACTAATCAGGAAAAAATATATATATATATTTATTCTATTGTAATAAAAATAAGAATTGTGTTATTTTGCTTTGCAAAGTACAGCAAAATGCGCGCTTTGCGATTGTGAAACCATTGAATCTTTAATCATTTTTTTTGCACAATTCATAAAGCACGATTCGATGAACCACAATTGCAAAGAGCGGCATAATTCTAAAAATAATTATTATATTTTCCTAAAAATAATATTATAATGATAATTATAATGAGGGTGTGGTGCTTTGCCAAGCACAACCATACATTGCTTGGTCTTGAGATCTCACATTTGGACGGCTCAATTTTCAATTATTCATTCTTAATAATTTATTTATATTAAAATTTTGTTGGATACAGAGAAATTTATTTTTAGAATTTTTTAAGTAAGTGTTTCGGATTTTGAAAGTAACATATTACTCATAGATATTGACTATTTTATTACTCTGTTGGCACCATTGCTTTACTCATTAATATTATTACTTCCATCATTATATTTTATATCATTATTAAATCTTACTCAATATATATAATTGTTATTATTTTAGTATATAATTATTATAATCGTTATGATTTTCATGTTGTCATTAGTAAAATAAATCTTTAGTTATATTTATTCATAAAAATGGTTATTCTAGTTATCAGTACGATTAATTAATTTTGGAAAATCACATATTATTTGCTATTGTAACAATTGAAAACAAAAAATATTTAATGTTGCTATAATGGTAGTATAATTATACTAAGTTAAATTCGTTTTAATTAATACAATAATGATTATAATAATAAAAAGTTTTATTATTATTACATTCTTTTCAAATTATCTTTATTTATTATAAATATATGTTATCTATCTTTTTAAAAATTTATTTTAGTTTTATATTAATCATATTTTCATGAAATAATGATAATATCGTATATTATTATAACATAACATAACATAACATAACATAATGATAGTAAGTATTATAATACTAATTATTATTGATATTATTACTTTCATAATATTTCACATTTCAGTTGTTGTTGTTATATATTTTCAATTATTTTCCGAAAATATCTTTTTGTAGTTCTTTAATACATTAATTATTATTTAAATTTGTAACATATTTTTTTATTAATTTTTGTAACGATAGCTACGACAAACAATTTTTTATTAATATTATTTCATACCAATAATTATAATTATTGGTTTTGCTACAACTATTTATATTTTTTTAATATGATAACTTGAATTTTATTCTCTTTTAATCTTTCATCAATTTACAAATCATTAATGATGATATAATATCACATTAGAAGTTATGTTCCGTTAACTTTATTTCCAAATCAATCAAGAGATTTAGCAGTTTTGTGATTAGCGGGAAAAAAAACTATGTGGTGAACTTCTTCATATAAGTGACATGTTGAATATATTCATAACAAAAAGAAATACAAAGTGACATATTTTGGAGATAAATGATCGATTATAATATATTTTTAATAATATTCAAGTGTCTTTGTTCTTTAATATCTCAAAATTAATCTAAATTTTCTAATAACATTTTGCTTTGATAATGATAATAAAAGATAAAAAAAAATTTGAATATATCAAAGATATGTATACTAGATACTTCGAATTTCGAACCGTTAGATCTTGATCTATAATACAAATCTTGATCGTCCATGTAATACATGAGCATGGCTAAAATAATATGCATAGTACACTCCATTTTGTATTATGCATATAGATATAGGTCATTAAATTGATATTTAAGTTGCTCAATAAATTCTTCATATGAAAATATTGTAGAAAATTAAATTTCGTGATTTTTGGAGCTTTCTAGATATTTTTTAAATATTTTTTAAAAACAGTCCAGATTTAATACTACAAAAGTGTCATTTCTGGGCTGTTTTTAAAAAATAGCAAGAAAGCTCCAAAAATCACGAAATTTTATTTCCTACAAGATTTTGATATGAAGAATTTATTGAACAACTTAAATATCAATTTAATGATCAAATTAAATACAAATAGACGCATAGTACGTTATGTGGTGTACTATGCATATTATTTTAGCATGCTCGTAATACATAATGTAGATAGTGTACTTAAGATTTTTTTTTCTAATGATAATGTTACTATCAACTATTGAATTTTGTTCCGTATCTGACCCAAACCAATACTGATGACCCAAATCCTTCCACAACTTCAAATAGAATAAAATCGTTCACCGTGCAGGTAATATTTTGTGCGGATTAACCGTCTGATTTACTTGTTCTGTCTCGATTTGTGTAAATATCCCGTCGTCGAAGTCCCACAAACTTCTTATTTTTTTTATTCATTGTCTGTAAGTTACAACACACATCTACAAATAAAATATAAAATAAATTTGAAAAAATCATTCTAGAAGTAGTTTTTAATGAAGCTTCAAATCCAGACCTCTAACGGGTTTTGGGTCGGGTCGGATTTAGGATCGTCATGTGTCGACAACTTTCGGGTCATAGGTCGGGTCGGGTTTAGGGTCAGGCATGTGTCGACAACTTTCGGGTCATAGGTCGAGTCGGGTTTCAGGTCGTCATGTGTCGACAACTTTCGGGCCATGTGTCGAGTAGCGAGGTCGGGTTTCGGGTCAGGCCGTGTTGGTCTTTTTCGGATGACGCGTCGGGTCGGGCCGTGTTGGTCTTTTTCGGATGACGCGTCGGGTCGGGCGAGATTGGGTCGGATTTCAGGTCGGGTTGCACCGACAACTTTCAAGTATTATTTCTCTGATGTTAATTTGTTAGTAAAATAAGATTATGATGTGGTCAAAATATGATTAGATCAATTTACAGGTTGTATCAGGTCAAGTCGGGTCGGGTTCGGGTCTTCATGTGTCACTCAATCTTGGATTACGGGTCGTCTCGGATTGGACCAGGATCGTCATGTGTCACGCCATCTCGGAATACGGGTCGTCTCGAATCGGGTTGGGTCGGGCTCAAGTCACTCATGCGTCGCTTCGTCTCGAATTACAGATATCTCGGATCGGGTCGGTTGGGTTTGAATAATTTGTCTTTATCACAATATCGAATCAAATCGGATTCAAGTCAGACTGAATCGAACAAATTTCTCGAATCGAGTCGAGTTCTGGCAGCTTGTGCCTCACCATGGAAACCCGTGTTATCTTCGGTCAGGTAAATTCCTGCAATATATAGAATATGAAAGCCCCATTCACACCTCTAAGCAGCAAAAAGAATATTTCTTCGAAAAAAAGTAGCAAAGAAAATGATTAGTTGAAGGAGCGTGCTGGATTTGAGAGGCACACACACGTGTGTGCTGAGTCCGATCTGACAGTGTACTACTTGAAAAAGTTAAATTTTATATTTTTATAAAATTTTATATTTTTATATTACAGTCAACTTTCCGCGTGAATGAAATAAAAAAAAAGGAAAAAAATAAAAAAAACAGTTATTTTACTATAGCAATAAACAGTGAAAGTACTGTTCATTCTAAATATATTAAATTAGATTAAATTAGATATTATCTTATTTTACTAACAAATTCTTGTAATGAACATCAGAGAAGTATATTTTGACCACATCTACAAATAAAACATAAAATAAATTTGAAAAAATCATTCTAGAAGTAGTTTTTAATGAAGCTTCAAATCCAGACCTCTAACGGGTTTTGGGTCGGGTCGGATTTAGGATCATCATGTGTCGACAACTTTCGGGTCATAGGTCGGGTCGGGTTTCGGGTCGTCATGTGTCGACAACTTTCGGGCCATGTGTCGAGTAGCGAGGTCGGGTTTCGGGTCGGACCGTGTTGGTCTTTTTTGGATGACGGGTCGGGTCGGGCGAGATCGGGTCGGATTTCAGGTCGGATTGCACCGACAACTTTCAAGTATTATTTCTCTGATGTTAATTTGTTAGTAAAATAAGATTATGATGTGGTCAAAATATGATCATACGAGTGGTACTTTCAGAAAATATACTTCTACATTACAGCACTCATATATTTTAATAGTATTATTACAAGATTAGATTAGTGACTCAAATATTGCGCTATAAATATATTAAATTAGATTAGATTAGATTTCCAAAATCCAAAGGGTGACGCTATTTCGAGAGCATAATTTACAATTTTGAGCGCTGCGAGAATTTATTTTCGGTTTCTTCCAGTTTTGCCCCTATTTAAAACCCTCTTTAAACTGAATTAGGTTGCCTCCGAAAGGGGCCTGAATGAAAGTATTTCGTACTTTTTAAATAGAACATAGACTTCTTTATTCTAAAATCTAAAGACATCATACTTCAAAATTTTTATTTTTGCATTTTTTATTCATGAGGATCAAGTATACGATCATATAGTTACTTGTTCATAAAAAATATTGTAACGTAGAAGTATATTTTCTGAATCAATATGTCACCATCATTCTTGTAATGAATTAAAATATAAATATGCTTATTATTGATATTGTCTTCTTTAATGATGTAAACTTGTAGATACTATACAACCAAAAAGATTTATTAAATTAATTAATCATCACAAAACATACAAATATTACAAAAGAGCATATATAATTGAAAGACATTGAATGCACTAAGACAGAGAGGTTACTATCAAACGATTAATTGTGATGTGGTTGATTAATCGGATTTTTTGCAGAAATTATATTTGAGTTTTGTTGTTTATTCCTCACTCTTAGCAATTTATATTGATACTCGGGAGTCACCTAGTGATTTGACAATGAGCCTATTCGGGTCGGGTTGCTTCAAACCCGTCTGGTCCAACGGATTTGTCGATTCACGGATTGGCCGGGCCTAGTTTGAACGGGTTCAAATTTTGTAGGCCGGCTGCAATCCGTCTTAGGGCTCATAAGTCGGCGGACGACGGATTTGAGGCGGGTTCGGATCAGTTCGATCAGGAT
>CAXKVX010002142.1:0-22243 GCA_964058865.1 Eleocharis quinqueflora
CAAATCTTATCCTGCTAAGAAAAGTACTTCATTCAAGAAAACACCACAAAGTATTTAGCCTACTACGAGAAGTGTTTCTTCTTTGAGTACCACCATGAAGAAGCATAGAATACCACTCCAAGTGTTTCATGTCGGATTACTTCATTATGGGTGGTAAATATTCAAGAAAACACTACAAAGCATCTTATCTTGCTACGAGAAGTGTTTCTGATCAGAGTACTTTATTTATGGGTGGTAACATTTCAAGAAAACTCCAAAACTTCCATGAAACCACCACGAACAAGCATAGCATACAACTCGAAGTGCTTCATGTCAGATTACTTTATTATGGGTGGTAAATATTCAAGAAAACACCACAAAGCATCTTATCCTGCTACGATAAGTGGTTCTGGTCCGAGTAATTCATTTATGAGTGGTAAACTTTCAAGAAAACTCCAAACCTTTTAGGAAATCACCACGAAGAAGCGTAGAATACCACTCTAAGAGCTTCATGTCTCATTACTACATATATGGGTGGTAAACATTCAAGAAAATACCACAAAGCATCTTATCATGCTACGAGATGTGTTTCTTCTTAGAGTACTTTATATATGGGTGGTAACATTTCAAGATAACTCCAAACCTTTCACGAAACACCACAAAGAAGCATAAAATACCACTCTAAGCATTTCAGGTCTGATTACTTCATTTATGTGTAGTAAACATTCAAGAAAATACCACAAAGCATCGTATCCTGCTAAGAGAAGTGTTTCTGATCCGAGTACTTCATTTTTGGGTGGTAACCAATCAAGAAAATACCACAACGCATCTTATCCTACAACGAGAAGTCTTTCTGATCTGAGTACTTCATTAATGGGTGGTAAACATTCTTGAAAACACAACAGAGCATCATAGCCTACTACGAGAAGTGTTTCTTCTTTGAGTACCATCACAAAGAAGCATAGAATACCACTCCAAGTGCTTTATTCTGATTACTTCATTTATGAGTGGTAAACATTCAAGAAAACACCACAAATAATCTTATCCTGCTATAAGAAGTGGTACTGATCCGATTACTTCATTTTTGGGTGGTAACCATTCAAGAAAACACTACAAAGCATCTTGTCCTACTACGAGAAGTGTTTCTGATCTGATTACTTCGTTTATGGGTGGTAACCTTCCAAGAAACTCTAAACCTTTAATGAAACTACCACGAAGAAGCATAGAATACAACTCCAAGTGCTTCATGTCTGATTTCTTCATTTATGGGTTGTAAACATTCAAGAAATCACTACAAAACATCATATCCTCCTATGGAAAGTGTTTCTGATCCGAGTACTTCACTAATGAGTGCTAACCATAGCCTACTACGAGAAGTGTCTTCTTCTAGTACTTCATTTAATTGTGGTAACCTTTCTTGAAACCACCACAAAGAAGCATAGAACAACACTCGAAGTGCTTCAAGTCGGATTACTTTATTTTTGGGTGATAAACATTCAAGAAAACACACAAATCATCTTATCCTGCTACGAAAAATGTTCTGATCATAGTATTTTATTTATGGGTGCTAATCTTTTAGGATAACTCCAAACCTTTTAGGAAATCACCACGAAGAAGCGTAGAATACCATTCTAAGTACTTCATGTCTGATACTTCATTTACGGATGGTAAACATTCAAGAAAACACCACAAATCATCGTATCATAATACGAGAAGTGGTACTGATCCGAGTACTTCATTTTTGGGTGGTAACTATTTAAGAAACACCAAAAAGTATCTTATCCTACTACAAGAAGTGTTTCTGTTCTGATTACTTCTTTTATGAGTGGTAACCTTACAAGAAACTCTAAACCTTTCATAAACCACCACGAAGAAGCATTGAATACAACTCTAAGTGCTTAATATCTTATTTTTTTCATTTATAGGTTGTAAACATTCAAGAAAGCACCACAAAGCATCTTATCCTCCAACGGGAAGTGTTTATGATTAGAGTACTTCACTAATGAGTGCTAACCAATCAAGAAAACACCACAAAGCATCTTATCCCACTAAGAGAAGAGTTTTTTATCCGATTACATCATCTACAGATGGTAATCATGTTAGAAAATACCACAAAACATCTTATCCTACTACGAGAATTGTTTTTTATCTGATTACTTCATCTATGGGTGGTAACCTTTCAAGAAAACTGCACAAAGCATCATAGCCTACTACGAGAAGTGTCTCTTCTTCGAGTATTTCATTTAAGTGTGGTAACCTTTCTTTAAACCACCACAAAAAAGCATAGAACAGCAATCTAAGTGCTTCAAGTCTAATTACTTCATTTATGGGTGGTAAAAATTCAAGAAAACACCACAAATCATCTTATCCTGCTACGAGAAGTGTTTCTGATCATAGTATCTCATTTATGGGTGGTAACCTTTCAATATAACTCCAAACCTTCCAGGCAATCACCACGAAGAAGTGTAAATACCACTCTAAGTGCTTCATGTCTGATTACTTCATTTAAGGGTGGTAAACATTCAAGAAAATACCACATGCATCTTATCCTGCTAAGAGAAGTGTTTCTGATCCGAGTACTTCATTCAAGACAACACCACAATGTATAATAGCCTACTACGAGAAGTGTTTCTTCTTTGAGTACCATCACAAAGAAGCCTAGAATACCACTCCATTGCTTCATGTCGGATTACTTCATTATGGGTGGTAAACATTCAAGAAAATATCACAAAGCATCTTATCCTGCTACGAGAAGTGTTTCTGATCAAAGTACTTTAGTTATGGGTGGTAAACTTTAAAGAAAACTCCAAACCATTTAGAAAACCACCACGAAGAAGCGTAGAATACCGCTTTAAGCGTTTCATGTCTTATTACTTCATATATGGGTGGTAAACATTCAATGAAACACCACAAAACATCTTTTCATGCAACGAGATGTGTTTCTTCTTATAGTACTTTATATATGGGTGGTAACCTTTCACGAAAGCACCACGAAGAAGCGTAAAATACCACTCTAAGCGTTTCATGTCTGTTTACTTCATTTATTTGTGGTAAACATTCAAGAAAACACCACAAAGCATCTTATCCTGCTAAGGGAAGTGTTTCTAATCCGAGTACATCATTTTTGGGTGGTAACCATTCAAGAAAACACCACAAACATCTTATCCTACAACAAGAAGTCTTTCTGATCAGAGTACTTCATTAATGGGTGGTAAACATTCTAGAAAACAAAACAAAGCATCATAGCCTACTACAAGAATTGTTTCTTCTTCGAGCATTTCATTTAAGTGTGGCAACCTTTCTTGAAACCACCACAAAGAAGCATAGAATATCGGTACATGTGCTTCAACTCGGATTACTTTATTTATGGGTGATAAACAATCAAGAAAACACACAAATCATCTTATCCTGCTACGAGAAGTGTTTCTGATCATAGTATTTTATTTATGGGTGGTAACCATTCAAGAAAAGATCAAACAATATCTAATCCTACTACAAGAAGAGTTTCTGATCTAATTACTGCTTTTTTGAGTGGCAATCTTCCAAGAAACTGTAATCCTTTCATGAAACAACCACGAAGAAGCATAAAATATAACTCTAAGTGCTCAATGCCTGGTTTGTTCATTTATAGGTTGTAAACATTCAAGAAAGCACCACAAAACATCTTATCTTCCAACAGGAAGTGTTTATGATTCGAGTACTTCACTAATGAGTGCTAACCATTCAAGAAATCACCACAAAGCATCTTATCCCACTAGAAGAAGTGTTTTTTATTCGATTACTTCATCTGCAGATGGTAATCATGTAAGAAAACACCACAAAACATCTTATCCTACTACAAGAATTGTTTTTGATCTGAATACTTCATCTTTGGGTGGTAACCTTTCAAGAAAACTCCACAAAGCATCATAGCCAACTACGAGAAGTGTCTCTTCTTCGAGTACTTCATTTAAATGTGGTAACCTTTCTTGAAACCCCCAAAAAGAAGCATAGAACAACAATCTATGTGCTTCAAGTCTGATTACTTCATTTATGGGTGGTAAAAATTCAAGAAACACCACAAATCATCTTATCCTGCTATGAGAAGTGTTTATGGGTGGTAAACTTTAAAGAAAACTCCAAACCTTTTAGAAAACCACCACGAAGAAATGTAGAATACCACTCTAACCGCTTCATGTCTTATTACTTCATATATTGGTAAACATTCAAGAAAACACCACAAAACATATTATCATGCTAAAAGATGTGTTTCTTCTTAGAGTACTTCATATATGGGTGGTAACCTTTCAAGTTAACTCCAAACCTTTCACGAAAGCACCACGAAGAAACGTAAAATACCACTCTAAGCGTTTCATGTCTGTTTACATCATTTATGTGTGGTAAACATTCAAGAAAACACCACAAAGCATCTTATCCTGCTAGGAGAAGTGTTTCTAATCCGAGTACATCAATTTTGGTTGGTAACCATTCAAGAAAACACCACAACACATCTTATCTTACAACGAGAAGTCTTTCTGATCTGTGTACTTCATTAATGGGTGGTAAATATTCTAGAAAACACAACAAAGCATCATAGCCTACTACAATAAGTGTTTCTTCTTCGAGCACTTCATTTAAGTGTGGCAACCTTTCTTGAAACCACCACAAAGAAGCATAGAATACCGCTACAAGTGCTTCAATTCGGATTACTTTATTTATGGGTGATAAACATTCAAGAAACACACAAATCATCTTATCTTACTACGAGAAGTGTTTCTGATCATAGTATTTTATTTAAGGGTGGTAACCTTTCAAGGTAACTCCAAACCTTTCAGGAAACCACGACGAAAAAGTATAGAATATCATTTTAAGTACTTCATGTCTGATTAGTTCATTTACAGGTGTAAACATTCAAGAAAACACCAAAAAGCATCGTATCATAATACGAGAAGTGGTACTGATCTGATTACTTCATTTTTGAGTGGTAACCATTCAAGAAAACACCAAACAGTATCTTATTCTACTACAAGAAGTGTTTCTGATCTGATTACTGCTTTTATGAGTGGTAATCTTCCAAGAAACTATAAACCTTTCATGAAACCACCACGAAGAAGCATATAATATAAACCTTTCATGTCTGATTTGTTCATTTACAGGTTGTAAACATTCAATAAAGAACCACAAAGTATCTTATCCTACAACGGGAAGTGTTTATGATTCGAGTACTTCACTAATGAGTGCTAACCATTCAAAAAAAACACCACAAAGCATCTATTCTTACTAGGAGAAGTATTTTTTATCCGATTATTTCATCTACAGATGGTAATCAAGTAAGAAAACACAACAAAACATCTTATCCTACTACGAGAATTATTTTTGATCTGATTACTTCATCTATGGGTGGTAACCTTTCAGGAAAACTCCACAAAGCATCATAGCCTACTACGAGAAGTGTCTCTTCTTCGAGTACTTCATTTAAATGTGTTAACCTTTCTTGAAACCCCTACAAAGAAGCATAGAATAACAATCAAAGTTCTTCAAGTCTAATTACTTCATTTATAGGTGGTAAAAATTCAAGAAAACACCACAAATCATCTTATCCTATTACGAGAAGTGTTTCTGATCATAGTATCATATTTATGGGTGATAACCTTTCAATATAACTCCAAACCTTCCAGGCAATCACCACGAAGAAGTGTAAATACCACTCTATGTGCTTCATGTCAGATTACTTCATTTAAGGGTGGTAAACATTCAAGAAAATACCACAAAGCATCTTATCCTGCTAAGAGAAGTGTTTCTTATCCGAGTACTTCATTCAAGACAACACCACAAAGTATCATAGCCTACTACGAGAAGTGTTTCTTCTTTGAGTACCATCACGAAGACGCCTAGAATACCACTCCATGTGCTTCATGTCGGATTACTTCAATATGGGTGGTAAACATTCAAGAAAACACCACAAAGCATCTTATCCTGCTACGAGAAGTGTTTCTGATCAGAGTACTTTAGTTATGGGTGGTAAACTTTAAAGAAAACTCCAAAAAATTTAGAAAATCACCACGAAGAAGCGTAGAATACCGCTCTAAGCGTTTCATGTCTTATTACTTCATAAATGGGTGGTAAACATTCAATGAAACACCACAAAGCATCTTATCATGCAACAATATGTGTTTCTTCTTAGAGTACTTT
Source organism: Eleocharis quinqueflora (assembly GCA_964058865.1). Classification (NCBI taxonomy): domain Eukaryota; kingdom Viridiplantae; phylum Streptophyta; class Magnoliopsida; order Poales; family Cyperaceae; genus Eleocharis; species Eleocharis quinqueflora. The sequence continues at coordinate 6,151 of CAXKVX010002142.1, forward strand.
ATATATGGGTGGTAACCTTTTAAGATAACTCCAAACCTCTCAAGAAAGCACCACGAAGAAGCGTAAAATATCACTCTAAGTGTTTCATGTCTATTTACTTCATTTATGTGTGGTAAACACTCAAGAAAACACCACAAAGCATCTTATCATGCTAAGGGAAGTGTTTCTAATCTGAGTACTTTATTTTTGGATGGTAACCATTCAAGAAAACACCATAACGCATCTTATCCTACAACGAGAAGTCTTTCTGATCTGAGTACTTCATTTTTGGGTGATAACCTTTCAAGAAAACTCCACAAAGCATCTTATCCTGCTAAGGGAAGTGTTTCTAATCCGAGTACTTCATTTTTGGGTGGTAACCATTCAAGAAAACACCACAAAGCATCTTATCCCACTAAGAGAAGTGTTTTTTATCCGATTACTTCATCTACAGATGGTAATCATGTTAGAAATCACCACAAAACATCTTATCCTACTACGAGAATTGTTTTTGATCTGATTACTTCTTTTAATCTATGGGTGCTAACCTTTTCAAGAAAACTCCACAAAGCATCATAGCCTGCTACGAGATGTGTCTCTTCTTCGAGTACTTCATTTAAATGTGGTAACCTTTCTTGAAACCCCGACAAAGAAGCATAGAACAACAATCTATGTGCTTCAAGTCTGATTACTTCATTTATGGCTGGTAAAAATTCAAGAAAACACCACAAATCATCTTATCCTGCTACGAGAAGTGTTTCTAATCATAGTATCTTCTTTATGGGTGGTAACCTTTCAATATAACTCCAAACCTTCCAGGCAATCACCACGAAGAAGTGTAAATACCACTCTAAGTGCTTCATGTCTGATTACTTCATTTAAGGGTGGTAAACATTCAAGAAAATACCACAAAACATCTTATCCTGCTAAGAGAAGTGTTTCTAATCCGAGTACTTCATTCAAGACAACACCACAAAGTATCATAGCCTACTACGAGAAGTGTTTCTTCTTTGAGTATCATCACGAAGATGCCTAGAATACCACTCCATGTGCTTCATGTCGGATTACTTCATTATGGATGGTAAAAATTCAAGAAAACACCACAAATCATCTTATCCTGCTACGAGAAGTGTTTCTGGTCATAGTATCTTATTTATGGGTGGTAACCTTTCAATATAACTCCAAACCTACCAGGCAATCACTACGAAGAAGTGTAAATACCACTCTAAGTACTTCATGTCTGATTACTTCATTTAAGGGTGGTAAACATTCAAGAAAACACCACAAAGCATCTTATCCTGTTAAGAGAAGTGTTTCTAATCCGAGTACTTTAGTTATGGGTGGTAAACTTTAAAGAAAACTCCAAACAATTTAGAAAACCACCACGAAGAAGCGTAGAATACCGCTCCAAGTATTTCATGTCTTATTACTTCATAAATGGGTGGTAAACATTCAATGAAACACCACAAAGCATCTTATCCTGCTAAGGGAAGTGTTTCTAATCCGAGTACTTCATTTTTGGGTGGTAACCATTCAAGAAAACACCAAAAAGCATCTTATCCCACTAAGAGATGTGTTTTTTATCCGATTACTTCATCGACAGATGGTAATCATGTAGGAAAACACCACAAAGCATCTTATCCTACTACGAGAATTGTTTTTGATCTGATTACTTCATCTATGGGTGGTAACCTTTCAAGAAAACTCCACAAAGCATCATAGCCTACTACGAGAAGTGTCTCTTCTTCGAGTACTTCATTTAAATGTGGTAACCTTTCTTGAAACCCCCAAAAAGAAGCATAGAACAACAATCTATGTGCTTCAAGTCTGATTACTTCATTTATGGATGGTAAAAATTCAAGAAAACACCACAAATCATCTTATCCTGCTACGAGGAGTGTTTCTGATCATAATATCTTATTTATGGGTGGTAACCTTTCAATATAACTCCAAACCTTCCAGGCAATCACCACGAAGAAGTGTAAATACCACTCTAAGTGCTTCATGTCTGATTACTTCATTTAAGGGTGGTAAACATTCAAGAAAATACCACAAAGCATCTTATCCTGCTAAGAGAAGTGTTTCTAATCCGAGTACTTCATTCAAGACAACACCACAAAGTATCATAGCCTACTACGAGAAGTGTTTCTTCTTTGAGTATCATCACGAAGACGCCTAGAATACCACTCCATGTGCTTCATGTCGGATTACTTCATTATGGGTGGTAAACATTCAAGAAAACACCACAAAGCATCTTATCCTGCTACGAGAAGTGTTTCTGATTAGAGTACTTTAGTTATGGGTGGTAAACTTTAAAGAAAACTCCAAACAATTTAGAAAACCACCACGAAGAAGCGTAGAATACTGCTCTAAGCGTTTCATGTCTTATTACTTCATAAATGGGTGGTAAACATTCAATGAAACACCACAAAGAATCTTATCATGCAACGATATGTGTTTCTTCTTAGAGTACTTTATATATGGGTGGTAACCTTTTAAGATAACTCCAAACATTTCAAGAAAGCACCACGAAGAAGCGTAAAATACCACTCTAAGTGTTTCATGTCTATTTACTTCATTTATGTGTGTGGTAAACACTAAAGAAAACACCACAAAACATCTTATCCTGCTAAGGGAAGTGTTTCTAATCCGAGTACTTCATTTTTGGGTGGTAACCATTCAAGAAAACACCACAAAGCATCATATCCCACTAAGAGAAGTGTTTTTTATCCGATTACTTCATCTACTGATGGTAATCATGTTAGAAAACACCACAAAACATCTTATCCTACTACGAGAATTGTTTTTTATCTGATTACTTCATCTATGGGTGGTAACCTTTTCAAGAAAACTCCACAAAGCATCATAGCCTGCTACGAGATGTGTCTCTTCTTCGAGTACTTTATTTAAATGTGGTAACCTTACTTGAACCCCCCCCCCCCCCCCCCCCCACAAAGAAGCATAGAACAACAATCTATGTGCTTCAAGTCTGATTACTTCATTTATGGCTGGTAAAAATTCAAGAAAACACCACAAATCATTTTATCCTGCTACGAGAAGTGTTTCTGATCATAGTATCTTCTTTATGGGTGGTAACCTTTCAATATAACTCCAAACCTCCCAGGCAATCACCACGAAGAAGTGTAAATATCACTCAAAGTGCTTCATGTCTGATTACTTTATTTAAGGGTGGTAAACATTCAAGAAAACACCACTAAGCATCTTATCCTGCTACGAGAAGTGTTTCTGATCAGAGTACTTTAGTTATGGGTGGAAAACTTTAAAGAAAACTCCAAACAATTTAGAAAACCACCACGAAGAAGCGTAGAATACCGCTCTAAGCGTTTCATGTCTTTTTACTTCATATATGGGTGGTAAACTTTCAATGAAACACCACAAAGCATCTTATCATGCCACGAGATGTGTTTCTTCTTAGAGTACTTTATATATGGGTGGTAACCTTTCAAGATAACTCCAAACCTTTCAAGAAAGCACCACAAAGAAGCGTAAAATACCACTCTAAGTGTTTCATGTGTATTTACTTCATTTATGTGTGGTAAACACTCAAGAAAACACACAAATCATCTTATCCTGCTACGAGAAGTGTTTCTGATCATAGTATTTTATTTATGGGTGGTAACCATTCAAGAAAAGATCAAACAGTATCTTATCCTACTACAAGAAGTGTTTCTGATCTGATTACTGCTTTTATGGATGGTAATTTTCCAAGAAACTATAAACCTTTCATGAAACCACCACGAAGAAACATAGAATATAACTCTAAGTACTCAATGTCTGATTTGTTCATTTATAGGTTGTAAACATTCAAGAAAGTACCACAAAGCATCTTATCCTCCAACGGGAAGTGTTTATGATTCGAGTACTTCACTAATGAGTGCTAACCATTCATGAAATCACCACAAAGCATCTATTCTTACTAGGAGAAGTGTTTTTTATCCGATTACTTCATCGACAGATGGTAATCATGTAGGAAAACACCACAAAGCATCTTATCCTACTACGAGAATTGTTTTTGATCTGATTACTTCATCTATGGGTGGTAACCTTTCAAGAAAACTCCACAAAGCATCTTATCCTGCTAAGGGAAGTGTTTCTAATCCGAGTACTTCATTTTTGGGTGGTAACCATTCAAGAAAACACCACAAAGCATCTTATCCCACTAAGAGAAGTGTTTTTTATCCGATTACTTCATCTACAGATGGTAATCATGTTAGAAAACACCACAAAACATCTTATCCTACTACGAGAATTGTTTTTGATCTGATTACTTCATCTATGGGTGGTAACCTTTTCAAGAAAACTCCACAAAGCATCATAGCCTGCTACGAGATGTGTCTCTTCTTCGAGTACTTCATTTAAATGTGGTAACCTTTCTTGAAACCCCCACAAAGTAGCAAAGAACAACAATCTATGTGCTTCAAGTCTGATTACTTCATTTATGGATGGTAAAAATTCAAGAAAACACTACAAATCATCTTATCCTGCTATGAGAAGTGTTTCTGGTCATAGTATCTTATTTATGGGTGGTAACCTTTCAATATAACTCCAAACCTTCCAGGCAATCACCACGAAGAAGTGTAAATACCACTCTAAGTGCTTCATGTCTGATTACTTCATTTAAGGGTGGTAAACATTCAAGAAAATACCACAAAGCATCTTATCCTGCTAAGAGAAGTGTTTCTTATCCGAGTACTTCATTCAAGACAACACCACAAAGTATCATAGCCTACTACGAGAAGTGTTTCTTCTTTGAGTATCATCACAAAGACGCCTAGAATACCACTCTAAGTGCTTCATGTCTGATTACTTCATTTAAGGGTGGTAAAATTTCAAGAAAACACCACAAAGCATCTTATCCTGCTACGAGAAGTGTTTCTGATCAGAGTACTTTAGTTATGGGTGGTAAACTTTAAAGAAAACTCCAAACAATTTAGAAAACCACCACGAAGAAGCGTAGAATACTGCTCTAAGCATTTCATGTCTTATTACTTCATATATGGGTGGTAAACTTTCAATGAAACACCACAAAGCATCTTATCATGCCACGAGATGTGTTTCTTCTTAGAGTACTTTGTATATGGGTGGTAACCTTTCAAGATAACTCCAAACCTTTCAAGAAAGCACCACGAAGAAGCGTAAAATACCACTCTAAGTGTTTCATGTCTACTTACTTCATTTATGTGTGGTAAACACTCAAGAAAACAACACAAAGCATCTTATCCTGCTAAGGGAAGTGGTTCTAATCCGAGTACTTCATTTTTGGGTGGTAACCATTCAAGAAAACACCACAAAGCATCTTATCCCACTAAGAGAAGTATTTTTTATCCGATTACTTCATCTACAGATGGTAATCATGTTAGAAAACACCACAAAACATCTTATCCTACTACGAGAATTGTTTTTGATCTGATTACTTCATCTATTGGTGGTAACCTTTAAATAAAACTCCACAAAGCATCATAGCCTGCTACGAGAAGTGTCTCTTTTTCGAGTACTTCATTTAAATGTGGTCACCTTCCTTGAACCCCCCCCCCCCCCACAAAGAAGCATAGAACAACAATCTATGTGCTTCAAGTCTGATTACTTCATTTATGGATGGTAAAAATTCAAGAAAACACCACAAATCATCTTATCCTGCTACGAGAAGTGTTTCTGGTCATAGTATCTTATTTATGGGTGGTAACCTTTCAATATAACTCCAAACCTTCCAGGCAATCACCACGAAGAAGTGTAAATACCACTCTAAGTGCTTCATGTCTGATTACTTCATTTAAGAGTGGTAAACATTCAAGAAAATACCACAAAGCATCTTATCCTGCTAAGAGAAGTGTTTCTAATCCGAGTACTTCATTCAAGACAACACCACAAAGTATCATAGCCTACTACGAGAAGTGTTTCTTCTTTGAGTATCATCACGAAGACGCCTAGAATACCACTCTAAGTGTTTCATGTCTGATTACTTCATTTAAGGGTGGTAAACATTCAAGAAAACACCACAAAGCATCTTATCCTGCTACGAGAAGTGTTTCTGATCAGAGTACTTTAGTTATGGGCGGTAAACTTCAAAGAAAACTCCAAACAATTTAGAAAACCACCACGAAGAAGCGTAGAATACCGCTCTAAGCGTTTCATGTCTTATTACTTCATATATGGGTGGTAAACTTTCAATGAAACACCACAAAGCATCTTATCATGCCACGAGATGTGTTTCTTCTTAGAGTACTTTATATATGGGTGGTAACCTTTCAAGATAACTCCAAACCTTTCAAGAAAGCACCACGAAGAAGCGTAAAATACCACTCTAAGTGTTTCATGTCTATTTACTTCATTTATGCGTGGTAAACACTCAAGAAAACACCACAAAACATCTTATCCTGCTAAGGGAAGTGTTTCTAATCCGAGTACTTCATTTTTGGGTGGTAACCATTCAAGAAAACACCACAAAGCATCTTATCCCACTAAGAGAAGTGTTTTTTATCCGATTACTTCATCTACAGATGATAATCATGTTAGAAAACACCACAAAACATATTATCCTACTACGAAAATTGTTTTTGATCTGATTACTTCATTTATGGGTGGTAACCTTTTCAAGAAAACTCCACAAAGCATCATAGCCTGCTACGAGATGTGTCTCTTCTTCGAGTACTTCATTTAAATGTGGTAACCTTTCTTGAAACCCCCACAAAGAAGAATAGAACAACAATCTATGTGCTTCAAGTCTGATTAATTCATTTATGGCTGGTAAAAATTCAAGAAAACACCACAAATCATCTTATCCTGCTACGAAAAGTGTTTCTGATCATAGTATCTTCTTTATGGGTGGTAACCTTTCAATATAACTCCAAACCTCCAGGCAATCACCACGAAGAAGTGTAAATACCACTCTAAGTTCTTCATGTCTGATTACTTCATTTAAGGGTGGTAAACATTCAAGAAAACACCACAAAGCATCTTATCCTGCTACGAGAAGTGTTTCTGATCAGAGTACTTTAGTTATGGGTGGAAAACTTTAAAGAAAACTCCAAACAATTTAGAAAACCACCACGAAGAAGCGTAGAATACCGCTCTAAGCGTTTCATGTCTTATTACTTCATATATGGGTGGTAAACATTCAATGAAACACCACAAAGCATCTTATCATGCAACGATATGTGTTTCTTCTTAGAGTACTTTATATATGGGTGGTAACCTTTCAAGATAACTTCAAACCTTTCAAGAAATCACCACGAAGAAGCGTAAAATACCACTCTAAGTGTTTCTTGTCTATTTACTTCATTTATGTGTGGTAAACACTGAAGAAAACACCACAAAGCATCTTATCCTGCTAAGGGAAGTGTTTCTAATCCGAGTACTTCATTTTTGGGTGGTAACCATTCAAGAAAACACCACAAAGCATCTTATCCTACAACGAGAAGTCTTTCTGATCTGAGTACTTCATTAATGGGTGGTAAACATTCTAGAAAACACAGCAAAGCATCATAGCCTACTACAAGAAGTGTTTCTTCTTCGAGCACTTCATATAAGTGTGGCAACCTTTCTTGAAACCACCACAAAGAAGCATAGAATACCACTACAAGTGCTTGATGTCTGATTACTTCATTTATGGGTGGTAAACATTCAAGAAATCACCATAGAGAATCTTATCATGCTACAATAAGTTTTTCTGATCCGAGTACTTTATTTATGGGTAGTAAACTTTCACGAAAACTCCAAACCATTCAGGAAACCACCACGAGAATGCGTAGAAAACATTCAAGGAAATACCACAAAGCATCTTATCCTGGTACAAGAATTATTTCTGATCAGAGTGCTTCATTTATGGTTGTTAAGCTTTCATGAGAATTACAAACCTTTCAGAAAACCACAACGAAGAAGCGTAGAATACCACTCTAAGCACTTCATGTCTGATTAATTTATTTATGGGTGGTAAACATTCCAGATAACACCACAAAGCATATTATCCTGCTACGAGAAGTGTTTCTGATCTGAGTACTTCATTTATGGGTGGTAAACATTCTAGAAAACACAACAAAGCATCATAGCCTACTACAAAAAGTGTTTCTTCTTCAAACACTTCATTTAAGTGTGGCAACCTTTCTTGAAACCACCACAAAGAAGTATACAATACCACTACAAGTGCTTCATGTCTGATTACTTCATTTATGGGTGGTAAACATTCAAGAAATCACTACAAAGAATCTTATCATGCTACAATAAGTATTTCTGATCCGAGTACTTCATTTATGGGTGGCAAACTTTCAAGAAAACTCCAAACCTTCATGAAACCACCACAAGAAAGCGTAGAATACTAATCTAAGTGCTTCATGTATGAGTACTTAATTTTTTGGTTGTAAACATTCAAGAAAACACCACAAAGCTTATTATCCTGGTACAAGAAGTATTTCTGATCAGAGCGCTTCATTTATGAGTGTTAACCTTTCTATAGAACTACAAACCTTTCAGAAAACCACTCCAAGTGCTTCATGTCTGATTACTTCATTTACGAGTGGTAAACATTCAAGAAAAAACCACAAAGCATCTTATCCTGCTACGAGAAGTGGTACTGATTCGAGTACTTCATTTTTGGATGGTAACCATTCAAGAAAACACAAACAAGCATCTTATCCTACTACGAGAAATGTTTCTGATCTAATTACTTCTTTTTTGAGTGGTAAACTTCCAAGGAACTCTAAATCTTTCATGAAACCACCACGAAAAAGCATTGAATACAACTTTATGTGCTCCATGTCTGATTTCTTCATTTATGAGTTGTATACATTCAAGAAAACACCAAAAGCATCATTGCCTACAATGAGAAGTGTTCCTTCTTCGAGTTGTTCATTTAATGTGGTAACATTTCTTGAAACCACCACAAAGAAGCATAGAATACCACACCAAGTGCTTAATGTCTGATTACTTTATTTATGGGTGTTAAACATTCAAGAAAACATCACAAAGCATCTTATCATGTTATGATAAGTGTTTCTGACCCGAGTACTTCATTTATGGGTGGTAAACTTTCAAGAAAACTTCAAACCTTTTAGGAAACCACCACGAAGAAGCATAGAATACTAATCTAAGTGCTTCATGTCAGAGTACTCAATTTATGAGTTGTAAACATTCAAGAAAACATCGCAAAGCATCTTATCCTGCTACGAGAAGTGTTTATGATTAGAGTACTTCATTTATGGGTGGTAACCTTTCAAGAGAACTACAAACCTTTCAGAAAACCACCACGAAGAAGCGTAGAATACCACTCTAATCGCTTCATGTCTGATTACTTTATTTATGGGTGGTACACATTCCAAATAACACCACAAAGCATCTTATCCTGCTACGAGAAGTATTTCTGATCTGGGTACTTCATTTATGAGTGGTAAACATTGAAGAAAACACCACAAAGCATCATATCCTACTATGAGAAGTGTTTCTTTTCGTGTACTTCATTTAAGCACGGTAACCATTCTTTAAACCACCATGAGGAAGCATAAAATACCACTCCAAATGCTTCATGTCTGATTACTTCATTTACGGGTGGTAAACATTCAAGAAAATACCACAAAGAATCTTATCCTGCTATGAGAAGTGGTACAGTTCCGATTACTTAATTTTTGGATGGTAACCATTCAAGAAAACACCACAAAAATCTTATCCTACTACGAGAAGTATTTCTGATGTGATTACTTCTTTTATGAATGGTAACCTTCCAAGAAACTCTAAACCTTCAATGAAACCACCACGAAGAAGCATAGAATACAACTCCATGTGCTTCATGTTTGATTTCTTCATTTAAGGGGTGTAAACATTCAAGAAATCACAACAAAGCATATTATCCTCCTATGGAAAGTGTTTCTGATCGGAGTACTTCAAAAATGAGTGCTAACCATTCAGAAAAACACCACAAAGCTTCTTATCCTTTTACGAGAATTGGTTTTTGATCTGATTACTTCATCTATGGGTGGTAAACTTTCAAGAAAACTCCACAAAGTACCATAGCCAACTACGAGAAGTGTCTTCTTCGAGTACTTCATTTAATTGTGGTAACCTTTCTTGAAACCACCACAAAGAAGCATAGAACAACACTCGAAGTGCTTCAAGTCGGATTACTTTATTTATGGGTGGTAAACATTAAAGAAAACACACAAATCATCTTATCCTGCTACGAGAAGTGTTTCTGCTCATAGTATTTTATTTATGGGTGGTAACCTTTCAAGATAACTCCAAACCTTTCAGGAAACCACCACGAAGAAGCATAGAATACCATTCCAAGTACTTCATGTCTGATTACTTCATTTATGGGTAGTAAACATTCAAGAAAATACCACAAAGCATCGTATCATAATACGAGAAGTGGTACTGATCCGAGTTTTTCATTTTTGTGTGGTAACCATTCAAGAAAACACCAAATAGTATCTTATCCTACTACAAGAAGTGTTTCTGATCTGGTACTGATCCGAGTACTTCATTTTTTGGTGGTAAATCTTTCATGAAACCACCACGAAGAAGAATAGAATATAACTCTAAGTGCTCAATGTCTGATTTGTTCATTACTAGGTTGTAAACATTCAAGAAATCATCACAAAGCATCTTATCCTCCTACGGGAAGTGTTTATGATCCGAGTACTTCTATAATGAGTGCTAACCATTCAAGAAAACACCACGAAGCATCTTATCCCACTAGGAGAAGTGTTTTTTATCTGATTACTTCATCCACATATGGTAATCATGTTAGAAAACACCACAAAACATCTTATCCTACTACGAGAATTGTTGTTGATCTGATTACTTCATTTATGGGTGATAATCTTTCAAGAAAATTCCACAAAGCATCATAGCCTACTATGAGAAGTGTCTCTTCTTCGAGTACTTCATTTAAGTGTGGTAACCTTTCTTGAAACCACCAAAAAGAAGCATAGAACAACAATCTAAGTGCTTCATGTCTGATTACTTCATTTATGGGTGATAAAAATTCAAGAAAACACCACAAATCATTTTGTCCTGCTACGAGAAGTGCTTCTGATCATAGTATCTTATTTATGGGTGGTAACATTTCAATATAACTCCAAACCTTCTAGAAAACCACCACGAAGAAGCGTAAATACCACTTTAAGTGCTTCATGTCTGATTACTTCATTTAAGGGTGGTAAACATTCAAGAAAATACCACAAAGCATCTTATCCTGCTAAGAGAAGTGTTTCTGATATGAGTACTTCATTCAAGAAAACACCACAAAGTATCATAACCTACTACGAGAAGTGTTTCTTTTTTTAGTACCACCACGAAGATGCCTAAAATACCACTCCATGTGCTTCATGTCGGATTACTTCATTATGTAAACATTAAAGAAAACACCACAAAGCATCTTATCATGCTACGAGATGTGTTTCTTCTTAGAGTACTTCATATATGGGTGGTAACCTTTCAAGATAACTCCTAACCTTTCACGAAAGCACCACGAAGAAGCGTAAAATACCACTCTAAGCATTTCATGTCTGTTTACATCATTTATGTGTGGTAAACATTCAAGAAAAACCACAAAGCATCTTATCCTGCTAGGAGAAGTGTTTCTAATCCGAGTACTTAAATTTTGGGCGCTAACCATTCAAGAAAACACCACAACGCATCTTATCTTACAACGAGAAGTCTTTTTGATCTGAGTACTTCATTAATGGGTGGTAAAAACATTCTAGAAAACACAACAAAGCATCATAGCCTACTACAAGAAGTGTTTCTTCTTCGAGAACTTCATTTAAGTGTGGCAAACATTCTTGAAACCACCACAAAGAAGCATAGAATACCACTACAAGTGCTTCAAGTCAGATTACTTTATTTATGGGTGATAAACATTCAAGAAAACACACAAATCATCTTATCCTGCTACGAGAAGTGTTTCTGATCATAGTATTTTATTTATGGGTGGTAACATTTCAAGATAACTCCAAACCTTTCAGGAAACCACCACGAAGAAGTATAGAATATCATTCTAAGTACTTCATGTCTGATTACTTCATTTACAGGTGTAAACATTCAAGAAAACACCACAAAGTATCGTATCATAATACGAGAAGTGGTACTGATCCGAGTACTTCATTTTTGAGTGGTAACCATTCAAGAAAACACCAAACAATATCTTATCCTACTACAAGAAGTGTTTCTGACCTGATTACTGCTTTTATGAGTGGTAATCTTCCAAGAAACTATAAACCTTTCATGAAACCACCACGAAGAAACATAGAATATAACTCTAAGTGCTCAATTTCTGATTTGTTCATTTAGAGGTTGTAAACATTCAAGAAAGAACCACAAAGCATCTTATCCTCCTACGGGAAGTGTTTATGATTCGAGTACTTCACTTATGAGTGATAAACATTCAAGAAAACACCACTAATCATCTTATCCCATTAGGAAAAGTATTTTTTATCCGATTACTTCACCTACAGATGGTAATCAAGTAAGAAACACCACAAAACAACTTATCCTACTACGATAATTGTTTTTGATATGATTACTTCATCTATGGGTGGTAACCTTTCAAGAAAACTCCACAAAGCACATAGTCTACTATAAGAAGTGTCTATTCTTCGAGTACTTCATTTAATTGTGGTAACCTTTCTTGAAACCACCACAAAGAAGCATAGAACAACACTCGAAGTGCTTCAAGTCGGATTACTTTATTTATGGGTGGTAAACATTAAAGAAAACACACAAATCATCTTATCCTGCTACGAGAAGTGTTTCTGCTCATAGTATTTTATTTATGGATGGTAACCTTTCAAGATAACTCCAAACCTTTCAGGAAACCACCACGAAGAAGCATAGAATACCATTCCAAGTACTTCATGTCTGATTACTTCATTTACGGGTTAAACATTCAAGAAAATACCACAAAGCATCGTATCATAATATGAAAAGTGGTACTGATCCGAGTACTTCATTTTTGTGTGGTAACCATTCAAGAAAACACCAAATAGTATCTTATCCTACTACAAGAAGTGTTTCTGATCTGGTACTGATCCGATTACTTCATTTTTTGGTGGTAAACCTTTCATGAAACCACCACGAAGAAGCATAGAATATAACTATAAGTGCTCAATGTCTTATTTGTTCATTACTAGGTTGTAAACATTCAAGAAAGCATCACAAAACATCTTATCCTCCTACGGGAAGTGTTTATGATTCGAGTACTTCAATAATGAGTGCTAACCATTCAAGAAAACACCACGAAGCATCTTATCCCACTAGGAGAAGTGTTTTTTATCTGATTACTTCATCCACATATGGTAATCATGTAAGAAAACACCACAAAACATCTTATCCTACTACGAGAATTGTTGTTGATCTGATTACTTCATTTATGGGTGATAATCTTTCAAGAAAATTCCACAAAGCATCATAGCCTCCTATGAGAAGTGTCTCTTCTTCGAGTACTTAATTTAAGTGTGGTAACCTTTCTTGAAACCACCAAAAAGAAGCATAGAACAACAATCTAAGAGCTTCATGTTTGATTACTTCATTTATGGGTGATAAAAATTCAAGAAAACACCACAAATCATTTTGTCCTGCTACGAGAAGTGTTTCTGATTATAGTATCTTATTTATGGGTGGTAACATTTCAATATAACTCCAAACCTTCTAGGAATCCACCACGAAGAAGCATAGAATACCACTACAAGTTCTTCAAGTCAGATTACTTTATTTATGGGTGATAAACATTCAAGAAAACACACAAATCATCTTATCCTGCTACGAGAAGTGTTTCTGATCATAGTATCTTATTTATGGGTGGTAACATTTCAATATAACTCCAAACCTTCTAGGAATCCCCCACGAAGAAGCGTAAATACCACTTTTAAGTGCTTCATGTCTGATTACTTCATTTAAGGGTGGTAAACATTCAAGAAAATACCACAAAGCATCTTATCCTGCTAAGAGAAGTGTTTCTGAAATGAGTACTTCATTCAAGAAAACACCACAAAGTATCATAACCTACTACGAGAAGTGTTTCTTCTTTGAGTACCACCACGAAGAAGCCTAGAATACCACTCCATGTGCCTCATGTCGGATTACTTCATTATGTAAACATTAAAGAAAACACCACAAAGCATCTTATCATGCTACGAGATGTGTTTCTTCTTAGAGTACTTCATATATGGGTGGTAACCTTTCAAGATAACTCCAAACCTTTCACGAAAGCACCACGAAGAAGCGTAAAATACCACTCTAAGCATTTCATGTCTGTTTACATCATTTATGTGTGGTAAACATTCAAGAAAAACCACAAAGCATCTTATCCTGCTAGGAGAAGTGTTTCTAATCCGAGTACTTAAATTTTGGGCGCTAACCATTCAAGAAAACACCACAACGCATCTTATCTTACAACGAGAAGTCTTTTTGATCTGAGTACTTCATTAATGGGTGGTAAACATTCTAGAAAACAGAACAAAGCATCATAGCCTACTACAAGAAGTGTTTCTTCTTCGAGAACTTCATTTAAGTGTGGCAAACATTCTTGAAACCACCACAAAGAAGCATAGAATACCACTACAAGTTCTTCAAGTCAGATTACTTTATTTATGGGTGATAAACATTCATGAAAACACACAAATCATCTTATCCTGCTACGAGAAGTATTTCTGATCATAGTATTTTATTTATGGGTGGTAACATTTCAAGATAACTCCAAATCTTTCAGGAAACCACCACGAAGAAGTATAGAATATCATTCTAAGTACTTCATGTCTGATTACTTCATTTACAGGTGTAAACATTCAAGAAAACACCACAAAGTATCGTATCATAATACGAGAAGTGGTACTGATCCGAGTACTTCATTTTTGAGTGGTAACCATTCAAGAAAACACCAAACAGTATCTTATCCTACTACAAGAAGTGTTTCTGACCTGATTACTGCTTTTATGAGTGGTAATCTTCCAAGAAACTATAAACCTTTCATGAAACCACCACGAAGAAGCATAGAATATAACTCTAAATGCTCAATTTCTGATTTGTTCATTTAGAGGTTGTAAACATTCAAGAAAGAACCACAAAGCATCTTATCCTCCTACGGGAAGTGTTTATGATTCGAGTACTTCACTTATGAGTGATAAACATTCAAGAAAACACCACTAATCATCTTATCCCATTAGGAAAAGTATTTTTTATCCGATTACTTCACCTACAGATGGTAATCAAGTAAGAAACACCACAAAACAACTTATCCTACTACGAGAATTGTTTTTGATATGATTACTTCATCTATGGGTGGTAACCTTTCAAGAAAACTCCACAAAGCACATAGTCTACTATAAGAAGTGTCTATTCTTCGAGTACTTCATTTAATTGTGGTAACCTTTCTTGAAACCACCACAAAGAAGCATAGAACAACACTCGAAGTGCTTCAAGTCGGATTACTTTATTTATGGGTGGTAAACATTAAAGAAAACACACAAATCATCTTATCCTGCTACGAGAAGTGTTTCTGCTCATAGTATTTTATTTATGGGTGGTAACCTTTCAAGATAACTCCAAACCTTTCAGGAAACCACCACGAAGAAGCATAGAATACCATTCCAAGTACTTCATGTCTGATTACTTCATTTACGGGTAGTAAACATTCAAGAAAATACCACAAAGCATCTTATCCTGCTAAGAGAAGTGTTTCAGATCCGAGTATTTCATTCAAGAAAACACCACAAAGTATCATAGCCTACTACGAGAAGTGTTTCTTCTTTGAGTACCACCACGAAGAAGCCTAGAATACCACTTCATGTGCTTCATGTCAGATTACATCATTATGGGTGGTATACATTCAAGAAAACACCACAAAGCATCTTATCCTGCAACGAGAAGTGTTTCTAATCAAAGTACTTTATTTATGGGTGGTAAACTTTCATGAAAACTCCAAACCTTTTAGAAAACCACCACGAAGAAGCGTAGAATACCACTCTAAGCGCTTCATGTCTTATTACCTCATATATGGGTGGTAAACATTTAAGAAAACACCACAAAACATCTTATCCTGCTAAGAGAAGTGTTTCTAATCCGAGTACTTCATTTTTGGGTGGTAACCATTCAAGAATGCACCACAACG
>CAXKVX010002143.1:0-21125 GCA_964058865.1 Eleocharis quinqueflora
TGTATCGATGTCGATATCAAATTTAGTAGCTCTGTAGCTATGAAACATTATTCAATGTCGAATTTCATATTTTATCAGCTTTAGTGTTGGATAACAGGATAAGCATGTAGCTGTTTTGATGCTTACGTAACGCTACTTTATCCTTTGTTCCTATTTGAGTTGATGTCACTTACTTTTTCAAAAGAAAAAAAGGTACAATTCAAATTCTTAAATCAGAAAGTCCGACTTACAAAAGGAATCATATTTCCAAGTTCAACCAGATCATTTAATTTCGATCAGTTTATATTAAATTAAATCACGCGTCTGCGATAAAATCATAAAATGGTAGACTCATATTTGCTTCTCTTTCTTTGAGCAGTGAGTACAATTCATCATGTCTATAAAGTATAAACGTGATAGCCAAGTTGAATAAAAATACGCTCCAGTTCTCTTTCTTATTCACAATTACTATTTGGGATAATGCTATTACACCCTTCAATTTATTTGGTTGTGACAAGTTCGTCCTCAATTTTGAACAGACAACTATCTGAACTATCGATTTGTGACACAATAAATTAACGACTTAATTTTTTATTATGAGATGAGAAATAAATATTTTAAATTATATTATAAACTTTTAATACATTAATATTTTGAAATTCCAAATTTTTATGTAGTTTGTTAATTTAAAATTTGATCATTTCACATCTCATACTGAAATATTAAGTGGTTAATTTACCGTCGGAATTTGTCACAAATTAATATTCGAAAGAACGTTTGTTCAAATTAAAAATTTGAGGATCAATTTATCACAACCCGATAGTTTAGGGAGTGGAGTCATTATCCCATTTTATCTTAGGGTCTATCGATTTTTTAACATGTGATACGTTCATTAAAATAAGAAATAACGAAAAATCATTCGACATGTCTCTTTTTTAATACAATAACATGTACCATCAGACTATTAACCAAAGAGAAATTTACTTTTTGGTATTGAAGATGGATTTTAAATTTTGGAAGTTCACATGAATACACTTTTCAAGCGTACCAAAGAATCATCATTTTTTTTCACAACCCTATTTTGGCAACTTTACAGATTTTTTCTGGTGAAATGCTTAAAAGAATGTTGGGAGGAAGTGGAACAAAATGATTTGTTCGATTGTAGATTTGTAGTTACTTAAATTGTTTAAATGATTGCATGTGGATGATAAATTGATAATGAATAGATAACTATGATAATGATGTGAATGATACAATTAATTAAGGTCAAGATATAATCTGTTTAAGGTAAGTGGTGGGTTTACTGTTGTCGGATGTTTCTAGAGTTTTAAGGTTAAAACTTTGTTAGCCTTAACCAACTCCAAATTTTTTTTAGTATATTTCAATTGCACTGGTCAGGGTCGGAGACAGAAAATTAATATTGAGAGGAATTGAATTGTAATTATCTTATAATTTTATAAAGGAGGTTAATTAGTACTAATAATTAAAAAAATAAGAAGTCTAATGCAACATTTAATTACAAAATTTCAATTTATGGGAGTGCTTAGCTTTCTTTTGGGAACTTTTAGCTTCTTTTCTGGCTACGATACTTGATCAAGCATAGTTTTTATGATACTAGTAAATGACCTACACGTTGTTGTGGGAGTTAAATTTTTTATAAAAATAAATATGTAATTATAGAAGAATATTAATATTGAAATATAAACAAACAAATTAACAACTACAAAATGCTTACTAATTATACTTTTAAATTTTAGCATTACAACTAATGGTAGTGGTTTCAATTTTACAAGACAAATTTCCCAAGGTGTGCCATATCAAGAGTATACTGGTTTATGTATCAGATAGAGTATTGATTATCATATTTGTACCATATGGAGTATGTTTTTTGTATCTGTACTGTACCTTCAAATTGCAGACGACATCTCTCAATGAGAAATTGCAATAAAATGTATGCACAAATATCACTTGCAAGTAAACTAAGAACACAAATCTAAGTGGAGGAGCATCCAAATTAACAAGATATTGATTATAAATCAATAAAATCATGATTGTTAACTGCCATCGCAGAATGAAGTATATTTACATAGGAATTCACATCCCCTGGAATACCTCACTGAAATGGGCAGCGAGTCTCCCTGAATTCTCACCATTGCTACAGCGTCGTACCCTGCCCGCACAGTAATTGCTACAGTACCAACACACAAAAAACTGACCATTTCAGAGAATACGGACTCTTTACATAGATAGAAACAAAGACGAGCATTCTTCGTTTCCACTCGCGATCATGCTTAATTTGCTTTGAAATTCTTGCACAAACCAAAACAATTCCAGTAATGCATATAAAAAAAATGCAAGAAAAATGTGTTTGAAGTACAAGGAGACTCCCAAAAAAATCAGGAAGGCAATCATCAGTAGCTCGAATATTGCCAGTAACACATCTCCACTGATCCAGTTGGTCTTCAACTCTTCATCCATTTTTGTTGCTAGCTCTCCCCCAGTAAAACACCAATAAAGACCATTTTGCTTCTCCCCTCTGGACAACACATCTTGTATCGACTCTTGCAGCTTCATAGGTTCGGCATCGACTTTGCGTATTCCGGCCACAAATTATTCCGAATACTTATGGTTTGATGGTGCAGAAGTACATCTTTATATTGCTCAGACAAAGCTTTCTTTGTTGTGGAGGTGATTTACATTTACTACATATAAACAAGAAAATTGCCAATTCACTTCCCTCTGAACCCAGGTACAAACTGATATGTATCTGCTACTGCTACAAGCCTACGATGCTATACATTCAATTGAAGAAAAATACAAGAAAGAGTCAAACCATGGGCATAACTGTAAAAATGAACACTGTAGCTCTCTGCTAGTTTTTTGTTGCAATTAGATATTTTCCGTTGTATATTTTAGTACAATTCATAAAAATTCAGTAACGACATCTAAACCAAAGGAGAGAATCAAGGAGGGGTTGGATAAAGAATTAAAGATGCCAAATTTATTTTATAAGGCAGCAAAGAAGGTACCAATTACTGATGCTATTTTATTAAGACTTGGAACTTATTTAATGTGTAAGCAGTCAAGAAAGTCTGAAGCAAGAAGTAGGCAAATGGATAAAAGAACAAATGAACCTCAATAGAAAAACACAAAAGACAATGAGATGCAACAGTAAGCTATGCTTACTCTGGGAAAATAAAAATATTCAATAACAATATATCATCAGAAAGTAACATCAAATAGCATACAACAAAATTAAATGAGGATGATGAGATTTGATTACCTTAAATATGTGACTAAACTGCTCACACACTTAAGTATGAGGTGCTGATGGCCTAGCCTCTTGTGACTCTTCATTATATATTAATATGAAAAGTTGAGGCATTAATGACATACCTCTTGTTTTCTTCGACATCTTCTACAACCATTTTCTTCTCATCTACAAGTGAAAGCAGAATCTGCAAAGAAAGAATTCACTCGGTTAAGTATATTAAAAATGAGAATTGGATTTTTGGTAACTATTTTGCATTAAACATAATAATAATTGTATATTTTACTCGTAATTTATTTTCAAAGTGTGATAAACTGTGTCTGGTTCTCCATTGCAAGAGTGGAATTGGTAACCTGGTTGTCTAACAAAAAATAAATTATAGGTCAACTAAAAGATGGTGTGGGAAGAGAGCTGCTTCTATCCATCAGGTGTCAAAGGATCAACAAAATCCTCTTGATCTGCATCATGTGTGTCCTTCTTATAACTTTCTTTTTTGTAATACTGAAACGCCCTTTCTGTCTCAAAAGTCCGGAAGAATCCATCAACGCATAAGTCTGAGCTTTTTCTCCATCCACATCAGCCGAGCCCATTGTCTTGCAAAGAGGGGATGATTTTCGGGGAATTGGCATCATATTACACACAGAAGGAACGCGGAAAGGTGAGTAATGCAATATCTTTGCTAACCACTGAATTGTCGTCGTTCATTTCCTCATTGACAATCAAGCGATTCGGTGCCTCATTTTTTTCCAAAATCGATGTGGTCATGTTTCTCTTGCTTTTACTGTAAAAAGATGGAAAAAATCAGGTTTGCTCTAAAATCAAACACCAACTCTAAATTCCAAAAGCTAAAAGGGTCAAACTCTGAATAGGATAGAGCAAACTTAGGTGACTTCTGATCAAGTAAAGTTATTTCAGGTTGGAGGCATTGTTAGGCCTGGATAAATGAACAAATCATATTAAGCTAGATCTTTACCAGTTTGATTAAGACCCATACCAGCAGATTGGCTGAACCAAAAATCAATGAACTGAAAAAAGTTGAAGCTTTTATCTCGAAGCTCCTAGGATGATCAATCAAGCAACTGAAATAGAATGAAGTAGAACAGAAAAAGGACACAAATTAAACAATTTTATACCTTTTATATTGTCAAACAAGCAAGAATGTGGAGACATGTAGAGTGAAGAGAAGAAAGTGGAGATGGGTTGCCTCTTAGCGAAGATGAGATACATCACCAATGAAGTAACCTCTCTCCAGTTCTCTACTGCCTTCATTTTCTCATTTGGTGCATTCAACTTTAGCATATCCTGGTCCTTCCCTATTGCTTCTACGCCGACTGTTGGGTCTACGTATCAGTGCCATTGAATTCTCCACTGAAACACACTCAAATCCTGAAATTATTAAAGAAACTGAATGGTATTATATACATCCACTTCACTTTGGAAGAATAAAATGAAAATATTAAAGGGAGGAGAAAAGTTAGATGAACTGATTACCCCGTGATATGTAATAGGTTAAAAAGAGCATAATAAGTTAGGCAGTAAGAAAGAGTAAGTATGTTAGAGACAGTCTAGATGATAATATTTTGAAAGAGAAGCTAACAAATATGGCATGCTTCAACTAACATACTATATGCAAAATCATAGTTTCACCACAGGTTTTAATTAAATTTTTGTTGTCTAAATGATGCTTTACTATTCAAAAAATAAATAAGATGACAACTTTATAAAGGCAAAGATGACATACCTTTTTGTTGTCTTCGATGTGCTTGCTAGAGTTTTATTTTTCACCTGTTCATAACCCGACAAGAAATATTCAACAGTAAATCAAACTAAATCATACTGGTCCAGCACTAAAAATAAAGTTGATTGAAGTATTAGACAATGGTACATATAGAAAGTTTTAAAATTTGATACCCTTAAAAAGGCCTGAACTTGCTTTAGCTTTCAATTCGATAAAATGGTGCTAGTTTTAACTCTCATGTCAGATAATACATCTTAATTTGAAAATGTGGTCGACTATTATAGCAAGCTATTTTTGACTGCCTCACTATTGCAACAAGCTCTTAACAAATGCTGACAAATATATTAAAATCAAGGAAAATAAGTAAAGGAAATTAAAAAATTGTAGGAAAAAGAAGGAAAGGTACAATGATACTAAGTTGCAATTCAGTTTAAAACAACGAAATCAGAACCACCATCCTATAAAAGCAACATGATCTAATCTCAACAATGGTCTAGCCAATATCCAATCTAAATTACATCATTTGAAATTAAAGATGAAGAATGAAAATTACCAGTGGTACATCCGTGAGATTTGTTTGTAGTAATTTTTTCAACTGAGTGATTTTCATCCTACAAAGGGAACAATGTATACCTCGATTAATAAATCAGATAAAAGTAGAAAAAAAATGGGAACCTGAGTAGCGCAGGTAGTAGATCCAAAGACAAAATCAGAAGGGAGAGCAAGAGACAGAAAGACCACCTTTGAATAGAATCGGAGGGTTTGGTGTATCACCGCGGGGAGGCACTTTAGCATGCTAGATTTCTGTAGAAGGGAAAGAGAAACGACGTTCAACGTATATCCCTTGGACTAAGTTGTGCTCGAGGTAGAATTGTCAGATTCGTCGGATCTCTTCTGAGGAGAGAGGTCATGGCATCTAGCGGTGTCTCGCTGCCATCGCCATCAAAGAGAAAAGGAGCACGAAGATGTGAAATAACAAAGTTGCAACGAATAGGCAGAACACGAAGAGAGAGGCAGAGCAACAAAGGGTTCGATAGTTGTGACCATCGTTGTGCTTCTCCCTATCGATGTGTCTGGAGAGGAAGGAGGAAAGAGGCGAGAGAGGACAGAACATTTAGGTTTTTCTTTTACGAATTTGTTTTACAAGATTACGTCATCGTGTAATAAGACGTGTTCTCCGCTTTTACGCGAAAGTGCACAGGTAATCAAAAGTCTAAGTTAGACGGATGCGATTAAAATCAAATGAAATCCAACGTTCTGTATTTATTTAAAAGTTGAATAGAGGTTTGGAGTCAAAAACTTCAATCTCCTTTTATTAGTAGTAAGGATGTGACAATAAACTCTCAAAAACAGACGATCTAAATTTCGATTTATCATACTCAAATTTCGATTTTTATCGTTTGAGAATTCACGAGTGTCGATTCTTAGAAAATTAGAACAATGCACTCAAATTTAGTAAATTCAATAATCTACGTTCGTGGTTTTGTGTTAACTAAAAAAATATACTATATACAAAATCTACTTACTTATTCACCATTGTTGTTTTAAAAATCTACGTTCGTGGTTTTGTGTTTTAAAAAAAATTTATCCATTTTTTTAAAATCGACATTAACAATTTAAATTTAGAAAATTTGCGCTCCAGCCCCATTTTTATGTCTCTCCCTCCTCTCTATCTCTCATATCTCTCTATATATACTTCTCTATCTCTCATATATTCACCATTGTTGTTCTTGTTTTTCTTCGTTACTATCTCCTTCGCCATTTTTATTCTCTCAATATCAAATACAAATGGTGCCGACTCTTCTCTTCTCTCTATTCTTGTTCTATTTACTTATTTATTTTTGTTTTATTTTTTGTTGTCTTTAATTTATTTATTTCTTGTATTCTTGTTCTATTTCTTCTTTTATTTATTTATTTCTTATTTATTTATGTTTTCTTACTTTACTTTTTTATTTGTCTTCTATTTTCTTGTTATTTTTCTTTTTATTACTTCTAATCTTCTATTTCTTATTTTTAAATTATATTTCGAAATTTAAATTTGAAATCTGAATTAATTACGATTTGACAGCTGCCAAAAGCTGTACATTCTCCAACCAGCTGTCAGGTTGGATAACGTACAGCTTTTTTTTTACTTTTTTATATGACTTTTATCACCGATTTTTTACTAACAACCGGTGATAAAAGTCAATTTTATCATCGATTGCTAATATTTTTAGTACCTCATCTTCTATGTCGGAAGAAAAAATCGGTGATAAAGACAAAAAATAATCGGAAATAAAGCTCATTTTTGATGTAGTGATATGTAAAAAGAGTTTTAAACTAAATTAATTAACCTAGGGTTATGACGTTCCTTTTAACTTAAATAATTTAACATATTTGATTATCTATTTAACTTTTTTTGTTTTCTGATCCAAATTTATTTGTTGTTATTTTATTTTTTATACATAGCAAAGTATTAAACATTCTAGATATGATATATTTAATTAACTGCAACTTTTAAGGTGTTGTGCTTCGTCTTTCAACGAAGAGACACATGTTCAAATTTCACGAGACATTTGAAAATAACAAATGCAGCAAGTAAAGAGACCCCTTATATAAAAAAAAAGCTACAACTTTTTAACATCTCTCATTAGCCTTAGATTCAAATAACTAACAAAGCTTTGTTGATTAAGTTAATCACATAATGAACTAAAATATTCAAAAAACTCCAATTAATTTCTAAACTTCCTTTGGTCATTACTATATAAGAAACTAACCTTAGTAATTTTATAATTTGATCATAACTTTTGTATGATTTGTATTATGCCCTAAATGACCTAAGTTGAACCAATTTCTACTTTTACTATAAACGGTTGGATTTAGCTCACTTGTTTGACAATTTGTAAAACAACTATTGGACTAATCTTTGCACAAGTGTTAGTTTACTAATCTTTGCACAAGTGTTAGTTTTTTAGTGTGCATGTAATACAGGTGAAAATTAACATTTACTAATGTCAGAAATATGTTATACACGTCAAGACAAGCACATTGACGCAAGGAACAAGCAAAACAGATCAAAAGATAGGAAATATGAGAGGTGTTTTATAGTAATGCATGAAGAAGGCATTATAACGTCATGGAAGGCGTTATAACAACCTGGAAGGCATTATAACGACCTGGAAAGCATTATAACGAGACACAAGACGTTATAGCGAGTTATTGGAAAACTGAGCTCAGAAGTCAGATGTCTGAAGCTCAAGAAATTGGTTAAGTACTGGATTTTCCGAGATGAGCATTACTATATGCATGGTAGAGGAGTTATAATAGATTACAAGGCGTTATAACGAGACCCCAAGACATTATAACGAATTACTGGAGAGATAGGTCCAAAAGTTAGTTATAGAGGCGTTATAGGGCGTTTCTGGAAACTGTTAACTGCGTTATAATGAGACTGTGGGCCGTTGTAACACAAAGAGTTATTTTGGCGCTAGGTGGAACTGTCAGAGCCCAATTCCTATATAAAATAGCCTGATGCTTCAAGGAAGATCAAGAAAGCATTCTACCAAGTTTACAAGAAGTCAAGAGCACTTATAGAGCATAGAAACATTCTCCTACAAGTATCTAAACCTCAGTCATTCTTAGAGCTAAAGAGAGTTTAGAATAGACATTGTCTAATCATCTTTTGCAATACCTTGCAAGTTGTGTTGTCAATTACAAGTATTTGTTTGATCCAAGGATTGGGTCCTTAGTTCTTTGGAGGAACATTTTGTTGCATTAAACTCATCTCTTGTATGACAATTTGCAAAATAAATCAGTACTAACCTTGCACATGAGTTTTGGTGAAATTGCAGGTTAACACAGGTACAACATGATGTTGCACATGCTCAACACAAGTCAAGACATCCTCAAACATCAAGGGGTGGCTTCAAAGTGCTCCAAAGATCACATCATTACCATAACGCTTCACAATCCATCACAACGGGTCAGCAACCCATCATAGCGGATGCCCAATCCGTCAAAACGAGTCAGATAGAGAGAGGCAGTACAGAAGCCGGCATTTGACAGAGAACATCATTACAATAATGCTTCTCTAAGGCGTCACAACGCCTTTCCACCCATTATACCTGGTTCCCAACTCGTTGTAATGGGTTCCTGCTCAGATTGACCCACAAGACTTCTACAGAAGCACAAAAGGGCAAAGATGGAAGAACTCCAACCCGTTATAACAAGTCAGCCAAGGCGTTACAGCCATTATGTAACGCTACAACCATTTTTGAAGAGATCAAGACTCCAAGAAGTGCCCAACCAATATATATGATGCAGGGACGAACCAGTAAGGTATCAAACACTCCTCATAAGCTTCCAAGCATTAAATTGAGCACAACAAAGAGCCAAATAACCTTTTCCTTCAGCTACCTAAACCCGAGAGCATTAGGATAACACCCATAGTCTAATTGTCAACTCGAGAAAATTTCTTTAGCTAGTTTCTAGCCTTTGATGCATCACATTTGTGTTGTCAAGTGTTGCATCCCCTGTCTTAGATTATTTTGTCAATCAGACAGTTAACCGTGTTGTCAAGTTTACTTGAATTATGGAAAATAGTTGAAGATGGTTGGATACCAATGTATGAGCTAGATGGTATAACCTTTACAAAAGAGTCTAAAGAACTTAAGTACACTAATGATAATGCTATGAACACCATATAAAGCTCAATACATGAGTCAATTGCATCTCTCACACATTCCTCTAATGCTAAGGAAATATGAAATGCCTTAGTCATTAGGTATGAAGGAAACGAACATATGAAAAAGACTCGAAAGGTCGAATTAGCAACAAAGTTAGAAAATATGAAATTTGAAGATAATGAGTCCTTTGAAAATCTTTATCATAGACTCGTATCTTTAACAATGAATTCGTTGAAGTAGGATCTAACATTTCTGATGAATATTTTGTAGGTAAACTTTTGAGGATGATGTCCAAGAAGTCCGGATGAGATGATGTCGTGAGCTATATTGAAGCTTTACAAGCTAAATGACTCACATATCCACCCGAAAAAGTGTACGCACAACTTTGCTCACACGAGGAGAATCACAAGTAAAGTGCACAACCTCAACCAAATCATTGGCCTTACCCGCACAATCTTCATACAATCCACCTTACATATTCGAGGCAAACGAAGTCACATACCAAAACCTTCACTAAATACTCTCCAAGGACAAGGATTTTCTTACCAAGCTAGTAAAATGAGGAATAGAATTTGAAAGAAAAGTAAATGAGGAAATATTAGCTCAAGACAAAAAGATAGTATGTCTATCTTGCAACAACAAAAGTCATAACATTAAAAATTGCTATGTGAACTTTTCTCAAAGAAAAAGATCACAAGAATGATGATTTAAGAAGACTAACAAGAGATCTATGCAAACAATTTTGATAAGCGAGTCCGAAGAAAGTGAAGATGAGAAAGAAGAAATAAACATCAGGGAGGAGAAGTTGATAACAAGTTAGCTTTCATCGAAAAAAAAAACTAATGGCATGCTTGGAGATAACGCTTGAGATCATAAAAGAACAAGAGATGACGAACCCGGAGAAGATTCGAATTTTGAAGCAAATGGCTCAAGCTAGGGACGATTATGTCAAAGAACAAGAAGAAGCTCTAATTAGAGATGAATTTTCAAGAGTAGTCACTACCAACAAGGTTAAAAAACCTCCGACACTTGCAAAGATGGATGATGCTAAGCAAATCGAAAAACCTTTGATGATGCAGATGTTATTATGTACATTTTGTTGAGTTATTATGCATATTATTTGAGTTATTATACATCTTATTTTATATCTGAAATAGTTATGCATGTTATTTTTTGTACTGAAATAATTATGCATTATATTTGAGTTATTATGCACATTATTTTGTTAATATGCATAATCATTTTTTCAGTATAAAAATAATATGAAGTAACATGCATAATAACTCAACTAAATGTGCATAATAACCAATATCGATAATCGATATCAATATTAATTTCAATGTAACATTATCCATTCGAAATTACTATTTTCAACACTTTGCATTCCGCCTTTCTAAATTAATTCGCGCTCATTATCAGATGCGGGAAGCCGGGAAGCAAAAAAACAGGACCTGAAAGAGTAGTGTTTTTGTTGGGAGTGAGGCATGATGCAATATGCAATTATGCAATGCACTGTGGAGGTGTCTCTTTCCGTACGCGAAGCGCAGTGTGGTGACATTGACCTTGCTTTGACGTGGTATAATATAAATATATAATGCCATGCCATCATTGCCATGGATTTTGAGTGCGACGTGTCGACCGGCGAGCTGCAGGGGAACTGGGGAAGTGACTAATCAAAAAGTGCCACGTGGAAGTCTGGTAATTAGTCGGATGTGAGGTTTGCTCAGTCGAATCGTTAGGCTGTGGGCCCAATCTGCGGTCAAGGACTTTGGGGGCAGACTTTTTTTTAGCGTTTTTCTTGATCAACCGCTAGTTATCAATGTTATGTAGTGTTGTGCCAGACGGGCGGGCGGGCGGGTTTGGCAACGGGTCGGACGGGGGGCGGGTGAGACGGGTGACGGGTCGACGGGTTGGACGGGTTACGACGGGCGGGTTGGAACGGGTGGGTTTGGGAAGAGTGACCCAAACCCGCCCTTAGACCCGTCGGGTCAAACGGGTCGGGCGGGCGGGCGGGACGGACGGGCACGGGTTTTTTTTTTAATATTTGAAATAACTCCAAAAAACTCAAAAAATTGAAATAACTCCAAAAAAATCTTAAAAAATTCACAAAAAATCTAAAAAAATAATATTTGAAAAAGTACAAATGAATTTAATTTTTTTTATAAAAAAATTTCTTTTTTCAAACTCGTAAATCCAAAATAATTCAAAGACATATAAGTTTTTTTAAATCCGAATATAAAAAAAGTGAATAAAAATATACAACTAGTTTAGTTAACTATTTTTATTACAAACAAAAGTATACAACTATTTTAGTTAACTATTTTTATTACAAACAAAAGTATACAACTATTTTAGTTAACTATTTTTATTACAAACAAAAGTATACAACTATTTTTTTTAAAGAAATAAAAATTAGTGAATAAAAAATATGAACAATAAAACATTTTAAATAATTTTAAGTAAATTATTTTAAAAAAAAGTTACTCTCCTCCTTTATCCGGGCTTGAGACCGGCTATGTTACCGTGTTAAAAAAATAACATAGGCGGAGTTCTAACTTTTTTTTTTGTTAGTAAAGATTTAAACTAAGTATAAAAATGTTTAATAATTAGAAAAAAAAATTAAAGAGTGCATATATTTCATACCAAAACTACATTCCTAGATTGCGGAATCTCATATACCAATGCTCGTTCTCTTCTTCGGGATCGCATTCATCATTCGAATCATTATCCGTGATGCCGGTACTCTCTTAAGTATCAACACCGGATGAACTTGCTTCGATTTCTTTATATTGGATTCGTTCTTCCGCATCAATCCAATCTTTTAAGCATACGAGACGCTAAAAAACCGTTGGCCCCAACTTGCTCCTTTTATTGATAAGAAAAAATAAGTGAAAAAATAATAATTAGAAAAATAAATAACAATTAAAAATAAAACATGTACCTTTTATCGGAAAGAATCCTATTTGCCGAACTAAAACAAGATTCGGAAGGCACGGTTGATATGGGAATGGCGAATATGTCGCGGGCCATCATAGATAGAGTTGGAAAAAGGTTTGCATTTTTCTTCCAATAATCTAGAAAGTCGACTCCCTCCGGCGCCCCCGGTAATGCAAGATAGCTTTGTAATTCATTTGTGTTAATTGGCATCGCATTCTCCTCGTCATCTAACTCGAGTAACAATGCACTTCGGCTACTAGACCTATTAAGAATTAAAAAAATATATATAGTAAATAAAATATGAGTTTTTAAGTTGTAACAAAATAATAAGTTATAAAAAAACATGAATTTTAAAAATATATACCTCATTGTGTTACTCGTAGAGGGCATAGGTTGTGCGGCATTCCGTCGAGTGTTGTATTGGGTAAACATTTCTTCAACCAAAGCTCGTATTTGGGGCTCCTCGTTTCCTCTAGGTAAACCTAAATAAGACTTGTATTTTCGTAGCATTCTTTCCGTGTAATACATCTTGTATGTCGGATGGAGAATATTTGCAATAATTGTCACGTTTGGTACTTCTTCCCAATATTTTAGAAATTTCTCCCTCATAGCCTCTACAATTGGAGCGAGAGATTGATCGGTAGTTTCTATACCTACATAAATAAGTACAAGATTAATTGGAAACTATTTTAAAAAAATTCGAATTTAAAAAATATATATAAGTATATAAAAAATTCCGAACTAAAATATGTACCATTCATCTCGTCGTACACTTTGGTGATGAATAAGAGGTGGTGAAGCAACTCATGCGCGGTCGGTGTATACGAGCAAGACAACTTAACGGTTGCCTTGAAAAAAGCTTCAAGAAAGTTCATTAATAGATGTAATTGGTTCCACTCACCCATGGAAAGCATCAAAGTCAATCCTTCGGGCGAGGAACTCAAAGATTCATCGATAGCATCTCGGTAATTAAGACATCGAGCTAACATTCTATAAGTTGAATTCCAACGGGTATCTACATCCCATGGCACGCTTAACTTACTCAAATTTAACCTTTGACATAAAGCATGAAATTGTTGTTTTCTTACATTATTAGAATAAATATGGTTGAGACTATCTTTAAATTTCTTAATCAAAGCTTCTACACCGGGCGTTTTAAGTCCTGCCTTTACCGTGAGGTTGAGGATATGACAAGCACATTTTTGGTGAAATATTGCCCCATCCATAATTGGGTTTAGGGCACGGATCAAATATTATACTGATTTAATATTATTACTAGCGTTATCAAAAGAAATGGAAGAAATTTTATTTTCTAAATCATTTTTCAAATTATATTCTCTTAAAACACCCATAATTGCTTGATAAATTACTTCCGCGGTGTGCGGGTAATCTATTACACGAAAACTTATTACTCTTTTTTGTAAAACCCAAGAGTCATCTATATAATGTGCGGTAATACAAGAATAAGAAAGACCATGCTTACCGGCGGTCCAAATATCGGATGTGAGTGCAACCTTGAATGGTGCGGTTGCAAATATAACTTGCAATTCATTCTTATGCTCGAGAAATTGCCTTTTAATTTCTTTGGCCATTTTTCTATAATGGAATCTTTTGTACAATGGTTGACCGCAACCCCTAATTATTAAACGGGCAAAACTCAAACAAGCACCCATTCTAATTGGTTGTTCCTTGTGGGCAATATACCGGGCAAACTCACTCAACATTCTTTTTTCGTCGTATCTTTGGTGAGTTCTTGTACCATCCGTATTAATTAAGGTCTGTACATGACTACAGTCCGCATGTTCTTGTGGTTCTTCTTTAGCATGAATATGTTTTTCGACATGTCTACTAAATGTGCTAGTACCATTTGAGCTAGTATAAATATATTCGGCGTTACAATTGCGTACCTTACATCTTGCGCTTACCAAATTTTCGTTCTCATCGAGTGTCATCTCATAGAAACGCCAAAATGGCTTGTTGTATTTTGCTCTCTTTCTTTCCTTTGCCTCCGGTAGTGTGTCACTTCCCGAGTCTACTCGAATTTCGGTACTGGAAGTGTTGGCATCAACGGTTGAGCTAGAACCACCCATTCCACTTGAAAAGTTATACATCGGAGAGGATTGAGGATAATAATTGAGGTCTTGTGGAAATTGTGGTGATGGTTGGTAATATGGAGGTGATACGAAATTTGTGTTTTGTTGAAAATTGGGATTATGTGGATAAGTAGGAGGGAAATTTGGATTATGTGGATAAGTAGGAGGGAAATTAGGATTTTGTGAAAAACTGGTTGGAGGGCCAAAAATAGATTCGCCTAATTGTTGACCAATATCTTCAGCGGTTGGCTCAAACGTGTTTTGAGGGTTGTTGTTGGATGGAGATGCCATTTTTCACTATAACAAAAAAATCCGAATTAAAAAAATAAATAAAAAAATTCGAATATAAAAAAACCGAATATAAAAATGCTATACAAATAATAAAAAAAATTATATTGTGAAAAGAAAAATTATGCAAACTTTTTGAGTTAACTATTGTTATTACAAATGTAAGTATACAACTATTTTTTTAAAAGAAACAAAAAATCCGAATTTAAAAAAATGCTATTGCAATAAAAAAGAATTGTAAATTATGCAACTATTTTAGAAATAAATTATATTATGAAATTATATTACAATTATGCAATTATTTTTCATTATACAAATGAAGAAAAATAAATTATGCAACTATTTTAGATGAAAAAAGATTGATGAATTATGCAACCATAAAAAAAAAATTATGCAACTATATTATGAAAAATAAATTATGCAACTAAAAAAATAAATAATTAGATTAGAATATCATACCTTCGATTTTTGCAAGGATACCGGAAAGATGTTGGATTTTCGGCTATCTTGTGCAATAACTAAATAACTAAATGTAACTAAATAACTAATATAACTATTTTTTGGATATTTTTTGAAATAAAATAATTAAACAAAAATATAAAAAATATTTCTAGAGCTTTAGAATTTGAGAGATTGAATGTAGAGAGTATGAGAGATTGAGAATATGACAGATTGTTTGTGTGAAAATAAGTTGTGATATTATGAGTGTATTTATAGGGGTAAAAAGTGGGGGTTTAAAAAAATTCAAATTTTTTTGAATTTTGACCGCTGGCTGGA
This sequence comes from Eleocharis quinqueflora, assembly GCA_964058865.1. Classification (NCBI taxonomy): domain Eukaryota; kingdom Viridiplantae; phylum Streptophyta; class Magnoliopsida; order Poales; family Cyperaceae; genus Eleocharis; species Eleocharis quinqueflora. The sequence continues at coordinate 15,748 of CAXKVX010002143.1, forward strand.
ACGGGCGGGTCAAACGGGTTCCCTCCAACGAAATTAAAAAAAAATTCGAATTTTAACCGTTGGCGGGTCAAACGGGCGGGTCGGGTCGGGCGGGTCGGGTCAAACGGGAGGGTCGGGTAGACGGGCGGGTTGGGTCGGGTAGACGGGTCGGGCGGGACGGGTTCTGACACGGGTTTAGAACGGGCGGGTTTAAACGGGCGATTTTTCAAGGGCGCCACCCAAACCCGCCCGTTGACCCGCACCCGCAACCCATCCGGGTTTCAACGGGTTTGGTCAACGGGCGGGTTGAGCGAGTAAAAGGCGCGGGCGGGGCGGGACGGGCGGGACCCGTTTGGGTTTTAGCACTAATGTTATGTACCAAGATTTGGAATCCATCTATTATTTTATTCTCTTGTGCTTGGAACATGCGCTTGTAAGTTGTAAATGGAATGGCCAATATCCCGAAACACGGGGTCTGATTTGAAAATTATCGTCGGTAAATGTTATGTTACTCTTTCTCGCCAGTAAAAATGCTATACGAGTATACGTATCGTCTACTGAACTGAACAGCAAAAAGAAAAAGGGAAAAGGGGAGAAAAAAATCATATCCCTTTCTAAGCATACAGTTTGCAAGAGAAGATGCTGACGAGAGGAGAGAAGCATGGTGTCTTCTTCTCTTTCAAATTCCTATCAGGGAGAATGTTATTTCATGATCCGTGGAAATAAAATATAGAAGAGGAAGCCGATGAGAACTTGTATTTTTAGATTTTTGACAACCATTATCATCGATATTCTGATTGTTTTAATTTTTCTATTTACTCAATTTATCTTGATAAACTGTTCAGTTCTTGTAGATGCACACATTTTGGTCTCGTTATGCTGAGTTTTATCAAATGATAAAATTCGTCTACTTACTATATTTGTGGGATAAATCTTTAGTCGTTCAATGAAGTTCAAGCCACTTCTTCGCAATTCGTCTTCTTCGCAAATGTATTATCTATTTAGATTCACATTTAATTGAAATTCTCTACATATGATAATTATGAATAATTGATTTATTTTTTGTTTGATTAAATCACAATAATTTCAAGTTTTTTAGTATAACTTATCTGGAACTTCAAATACAAGTACGAAAAAAGAAAAATTAACTTGTTCTACATGACAACGTGTGCATTATAGTTGTCAAATAGATGTGTTGATTTTTTTTTTAATTATATGTTACATATAACACTTCAAAAATATTACAGATTTCATCATGCATATTGCATGAACTAATGTCAAAAATATCGGATAGAAAAAAATTGAACATTTGACCTCTATGTCAGCAAAAAAGGGAGATGAATTTCTTCGAGATTACATGATTGTCTATATTGAAAATGAAATTGTAGCGAGATTCAAAATCTGATGAGATTAGAAACTTGTATGACTTTTAGATATTATAGAGCTAAATTAATATACATGTATTTTTTATCAAAATATTCAAATGTAATAGAAACTTGACTTATTTTTTGTTGAATTACGTTTATAAAATATTTCTTATGTGATTAGCATGTAGTATTTTTATATTAACAAATTGTTACATAATTACTTCAACATATTATTTATTATCGTTAATGTTTTTTTATTTTAGAACTTTTGAATCTCATCACTTTCAAGTTAAAATTCTAATTCGACCTCTTATTCTAAGTTCGTGGATGGGTGAAACAAAATCCAATGACTCAACTTTGAGGCTCGGTTCGTCTACTCCCGATGCAAGAAAATGGGCATAAAAATTATATTGAAATTTACTTTGCGCGTGGGAAAAAAAAAATTCAGTTCAACTGATTTTTTAATTTCTCATCCGCAAGTATTTAATGCCGAACACGGCCTCAAGTCACATCCGCTGCCAAAAGTTTATTTTGTACATAATTTTTTGAAACCTTGGCAGAAGCTGCCAAGTGAATTGTATTGATAAAATAAAATTACATCCAATATCCAACAACAACAACAACAACAATCATCACAACTTCGAGCTACCTAGCTCGCTACATCAAACATCTAACAAAAAACTACACAGAGAACCAAGAACTGTCTAATTACAAACCTTAAATTCTGTCATTTCTCTTTACTTCGAATCACGTTGTGGAGACGTCCAGCCATCTTGGTAGAAGCTACCAAGCGCTTCTTCTATCGTCTTGGACCGCATGATAGAGTGATAGAGAATGCTAGATTTTCAGCTCACAATTTTCCTCTACGGCTAGGGTTTAGGTAATGGACAGTGACGATAGTGGAGTGAGGTCGGGTTTGAGGTCGAGTCGGAGCAAAGGCGGCTACTGGGAGAATTCGCGATGCGATTTCTCTCCTTCAATTCCTTTCCGGCAGAGGGCGTAGGAGGACAACGAGGCTGCGTCGGAATTAGGAGCAGCTATTAGGAGAACCCGCACAGCGGCTTCCCTCTCCTTCTTCCTTTGCAGCCCCGGATTCTCTTTCTAGGGCTAAGGTGACTGAAACGGGGAGGCGAAGAGTCTGAAAGGCCGAGGCAGAGACAAATCTGAGGTGGGAGACAACAGGGGAGTGGCGGACAAGGCCGGCGGTGAGGTTGCAGTTCTTGATTCAACGGTAGAAGAAAAAGAAGAAGGAGAAAGAAAACAGTAGAGGAAAAGACGAGGAGGGGAAGGCCGGCAACATGGAGGAGTGCCGGGATGGCGAGGTGGCGGGGGAGGCCGGCGACGACCTCCCCGCCTAGAATTTTGTCTAAGTTTTTTCTCTGGCGGCTAGATTTTTTTTTCTCGCTTCTTCTTCGTCCTTTCTTCATTTTGTACATACTTATGGCCTAGAATTTGAACCATCTATTTTGATTTTGCACGAATTTCAAAATTAATTTTCTAAAAGTCATCTTTTGTACCGTCCATTAACATTTGAGGGATCAGATTGTGTAAAGTAGGAAGTTTGGCGGGTCAACAATGGCAGCAGATATGGACTCAACAACTTTGACCTGTCTATATTTAGAGTCAAAACGCGGAGCTCGCGTGGAACCCACCCGTCAGTGAGAGTAGGGAAAATGAGAAGGCAGAGAGCATTGTATCATTGTCTTATATTGTGAGCCGAAATGCAAACTTGCAAATTGTTATTGGCACTTACCAATTGTTATTGTCATATCATTATAAATACCCGCGACATACCCTAATTATCGTACTTCCTTGGTCTTCTTCACCTTTGAACTAAAGAGGCAGTTCGAAACCCGACACATACATCAGAGGAATTGTGTCTCTGATAGGGGTGCACAGAGGTGCTTTTTCATCTTTGGTTGGTGTAGGATGCGGATTCTCAATTACTGCCTCGATCATGGTTTTAATGGTGGTGTCGAGCCTAATGCTTGTCGGATATCCATGATTTGGTGACTCTGCAGGGGACTTCTTGCGTATCTAAATCAAAATGCAGCTTATTCCCTTTTCTTTTGGTTTGCTCAGACGGGTGGCAGAGTTAACTTGATCTTCTTGCTTGTATTCTTGCACTTCTTCTGGTGGGAGTCATGCTTCTGTTGCCTTTGATTCCTCTGTTGTTTCTGGTGCGTGGAATTGACTATTGAGGGCATGCCAGCACTGTTCTGAGCATTAGAAACAGTAATTTCTTGGAACATTTTTGGGCCTGAGATGAGTATGCGCTGGGTTTAGTCAAAATCGATAGCTGTAGAGGGTCTAGTATCTTCCTTGTATGATTTTTGTCCGTTAAGCAGCATAAATGCTTTGGTGGATTCTTTTCCCCCCTTTTTTTTCTCCATCAGTATGGAAATCAGGAAATGGTAGTGCCTTCAGCCTCACACTGTAGTGTACGTTCGTGACCTTTTCTTGCTTTATTGAGGTGATGGAGAAGACCATTCCAGTGGGATAGATAATAGGGGTTGCCAGTAGGAAAAGCAATAGTTGTAACGGGTCCGGTTTTGAAAAACGTAAAGCTGTCAGGGAAATTTCTCCTGGATTTTTTGTGGCCTCCAGAGATATTGCGACAGATGTTTCAGCAGCCATGTTCCCGATTAGTTTTCTCCAAACGGGTTGGGTCGGGTACCCGTGGATTCGACCCGGACGGATTCACGAATCCACGGATACAACGGGTCCACGGGTATCACAGGTCAGGTAATCACGAATCCGAACTGGAAAGGGTCAATTCAACCCGTGATAAACTCGGATGGGTCGGATCCAGGCGGGTAGGGTAAGGGTCCGACAGGTTTTTTTTTATTGAATTGAAAAATTTAGGAAAATGACACAACTTCAAAAAAATCGAAAAAATTCCAAAAAATCCGGAAAAATGTATAAAGTGGATTTTTGAATTTTGAATTTTTTCAATTTTTTTCAATTTTTTTTGAATTTTATGTGACAAAAGGTGACATAAAGTGACATAGACCCATCACGGGTCTGTCACGGGTCCAATTACGTGTCCACGGGTCGGGTAAGACGGGTCCACGGGTCAGGTAGAGCACGGGTTCGGACGAGTCACGGGTTCGGGCGGGTCTCCAACATTTCGACCTACCCGATCCGCCCTAGATCCATGGATCTAGCGTAGTTTGTCGACATGGAATTGCTCAGGGACGAAACTGCACTAGTGGTCCACTTGAGCCTTGGCCATTTTCAATCCGTAAAATTCAACATTTTTTCATATTAGCATTATTATCATTGTTATACTTTTATTTTTACTATTATTTTACAATTTATTATATTATTATTATTATTATTTACAATGATTTTTTATTTCAGATTGTATTTCACTATCCCAATTTATATGGAAATAAAGGCTTTGTTGTTGTTGTTGTTGCATAATGATAACCTTTTACATAATAAACATCATGATTTTCATTTCTTGCAGCAAGAATTATTTCTAACAATTATAAGGACTACCAAAATAACAAAATAAAAAATAATCTTAAATTGGAGAAAAATACGACAAGGTTCATCAGCGAGAGGAGAAAAATACGAAACTTGTGGTGGACACGGATGATATGACAGATCTTTTCCAAGGAGTCGGCAAGATGTAGAAGAAGAAGAAGAAGAAGAAGAAGAGATATGTGTGATTGAGATTGTTGATAACCTCCACACCTCTAGAAATCTGATCAGCTAGATGTGTAAAGGCGGGCAGATGAGAAAGAGAGGACATAAAAGTTTTAGAAGTCGTGGAGGCGGTCGGTGTGGAAGAGCGGGCAAAGAAATTTTAGAAGTTGTGGATGCGACTAGGATGGGAAGAGAGTAAGAGAAGAGTCGCGAAGCGCTAAATTTAAGCTAGAGTTCGAGACAAGACAATAATTATTTTAAATACTGGTTAGCATAGATGGCGTAGACAACACTTATTTTAAAAATCATTGCACTAGAATTTGAAAAAAATCCTGAAAATAAAAGGCAACAACTATTTTTAATAACCATTGGCGTAGC
>CAXKVX010002144.1:0-40374 GCA_964058865.1 Eleocharis quinqueflora
ACCAATAAAATTCATAAATATATAAAAAAATGAGTCTGAATCTGGTGCTCGTAAAAACCGTGCTTGTTTCTCTGCTTGTCTCGATCCAACCGTCCGACCGCCACAGACGGTTGTGATTTGATTCAGATGGCAAATGCTTTGACCGTAAAATGAGTTTTGAACGGTTCAGATCGAAACAAGCAGAGATTTACGAGCACCATATCCCGTTCCTAAAAAAATAGACACTTTCATGAATTTAGAGATTAGTTCTGTTTTAATTTTTATGTGATTTTAGTATGATTTCATATAGATACCATTAGTTATTAATGGTAAAAAGTTGCTTGCAAGTTGATGGCGTTTTATAGAGTACGGAAGGACACAAGTTTCCAAATTTAAAACACAAATAATATATAAATTCAATAATGTGTTATTTTTTCTATTTTTATTTTTTATTAATTTATTTTGAAATCTCATATATCTCCTCTATAATTATAATAGGGTAATTAAATTTGTCCAATCAAGAAGACCAACTTGCGGAAGGACACACCATTTGTTCTTTTATTTTAACAATTAGGATGTGTTTGGTTGTGGAGTAAATTTAATGCGGATTAAATTACTTACTCCAAGTTAAAATGGAGTAAGTTAATCGTGTTTAGTAGATTAAGCTAATCCACCTAAAAAGGTGGAGTAACTTACTCCGGATTAAATTTAATCTTACTCAAACTTACTTTATCAATTTTACTCCACATTTGATGAATTAAATGTGAAGTAAGAGAGTTAATCCATCTCTTACTCCACAACCAAATATGAACTTAGATTTTTGTTTTCTTCAACTGGTTGATCGTTCAAATATTTAATTGAAACATCAGTGCAGTAATATTTTATTTTACTTGAATATAGCAAGTTAAATTATTTCTCACAAATGATCCCAAAACAGATTTAACCACTTTTTAAAACGCCAAAGGAAGTCCAATTTTCTGGAAATCGTTTGATTGTTCGCAGATTTTGTCTTCATAAGTAGCTTATTCTTTTTGCATTATTAATTAGAGAAGATCCAAAAACACCGTACTTTTCATAATTGTTTATGCTGGTGATGAGTATTTGAGCTCAGTTTGTTTTTGTAATCTGTTGTCTTCAATAAAACCGTACCGTACTCTGTCTCAGCTAATAATAATTCTACATTTGGTTTATTTAAAACCGCACTCCATCACACCTGCATCTGCATCTGCATCCAAACAACGCCTATTATGATGCACTATTACAGTACTACACTACTGCAGAGTTGAAAAATTGATAAAATATTGTTACAAAGTTTAAAATTGAATAATTGACATTCAAATTCGATGAAATTATTTCACTGTCATTGTAGTCATACAAAATTTATTTGAAAATATAGAACAATCTAAATGCCTAAAATACCCCTGACGCATTCCTTCCCTTCCACCTTCTTCCGTCTCTTCTCCTCTTTCCCTCCCCTTGTTCTTCACGTTCTTTTGGTACTTGCTCTTGTGTTCAAGTGTTGAGATGCAAGAGAGGAAGCAGGGGGCCTACGGTGTTACTCGTGATATTCTTTTTGTGTTTCTTTGTTGCTTGTGTAATGGCTGCTTGTGTTACGAGGAAATCCTTAAAATAATTTTATATGCTGATAATGACAGTAAAATAATTTCATCAGTATTTGATTGACAATTTGACAATTTTGAAACTTGTAATAACATCTTACCAATTTTCCAGTAAAACAGCAAATAATTAATTTTCCCAAAAGTTCGATAGCAGTTGACAACAGATTACACATTATCTTCCTCTATTGATGCTTGCTAGTAGCTTTTATAAATGGACAGAGAGGGAGAAAGGGCAGAAGGAGGCGAATACAACAGTTCCCAGATGCAGCTTCTCTCTCTTTCTTTTACCTTTGTCTCTCTTTTTCGATCTCGCTGCTTCCATCTGCCTCTGGTGCGTACTGTCTGATCAGATGTCAATCCCGTGTATCATTTCCCGTGTCGGTGTAGGTCGGTTTGAATATTCATTTGTTTATTTTTCAATTTTCAATATTTTCAATTTGACAAACTAGCTAGTGTCATGCTTTCGTAGCTGTAAGATGGTTTATTTTAACCTTTTAATTAAGATACAGAGAGAAATTAGCAAATGAACTTTCGGGACCATCAAATGTGGTGCAGTACGGGAACGAGATCTTCTAACGCGCAACATCGACATTGTACATGTTGCGCAGCAAATTTCAGCTTTTGATTTACGCATCGAGATTCGTGCAAGCAAAACTTTATAATATCAGACTCCTGAATCAAATTTGAGCCGTCCGTTTCTTACAGCGCAGAAAATCTGAACCGTCCGTCAGTGCTGCGCGGTAGAAGATCAGCTTCCGTGCAGTACGGGCTGAAAATTTTGAAAAGGAAAAATATAATCTATCTTCCAAATCATTGCCCCACTCGTTTCTTACCTACGACTGATAAAATGGTCTTTAAAAAGTTCGATTGAAAACATAACTGAGGCCATCATATCAACATTATTTTATATGATCAATTCTTATCGAACTGTTTGGAATTATTGTGAAACATACGTGGAAAATTGATAGAATGTAGTAAATGATGTTAGAAAAAATATACGAAATAATAAAGAAAAAAAATACAACGAACCATTAGTTATCTTTTCTTGTCTATAGACTTATATAACTTGTAGATAATACGGATCATGGATATTTTAAATTTAAAATTGATTTCAAGATCGAAAATTATATTAAAATAAAAAATAATTGATATTTCAGATATGAAAATAAAAATATTTTTAGCAACCCATGGAACAGGAATACTGTACTTTTATGATCTTTTTTTCCAACGGATCTTTTTTTTCCAATCGGTATTCTAAATTGTAAGAAATATCTTCTTTGTAACAATAAATCAAATATTAATTGTTACTGTAAGCGAAAGCAGAAGCGATCGAGCACCGTCTTCTTTCGAGTATTTCATGCATCATGCATCTCACTGTGTCATCTCTGATTCTAGCATATAACATCGTCTTCGAGGCCGATGGATATTGATTACAAATTCTCGCAAGAGAACGAACCAATAACAAACATATTCACAGTGTAAATTGTTGGAATTAAGACGTTAATTTCAATAAATTAAGTTTGAACTACGTGTTATATGATTACTACATGTTATGTACTGTCGCAAATGTTACGAGAGTAACATATGGAAATACCGTAAAAGGTGATTAATTTAATATTCAAAGCATTATATGTATTACATCAAGATTTTGGGCACGAATGCATATAGAACTAAAACAAATTGATTATAATTATTAATGGACTGATTATGATCAATTAAAGTATATATAGGTTTTAGTGTAAAGTCGAAAATATTGTTTGGGCTAAATCCAACTTAATTTGAATCAAAGCCAAACAAAACAGCACAAACGAACATCTATAGTAAGGAAAGTTTGGCAACACAATATGTTATTTTGACATGATTGATTGGGGTCGCAATGTATCTCATTGTGGCCGCATGAGACTTGCAGGAAGTTGCCAAGTCTATTGCGACCGCAATGAGATTCATTGCGTCCGCAAGAGACCTGCTATACGGCATGTTTTGACTGCCTAGATTTATCGTTATCTTTCTGATTAGATATTTTAGCTTTTGTACCAAATTCGTGAATGTATTTACAACAGTAAATATTAGAATTTGGAAGAGAATTGGAGAGAATATAAATATTTGGTGAATATTTAATAATTAATTTGGCATCTTTCCAAGATACACTTAAACCCCTATAAAAGGTCTCAGGTCTCCAAGCGTTAAGGGTACTGTTTACAGCAGAAATCCACTATTGTTAGGGCACATGAGCTGTGCATAGCCACCCATATACTCTCCATTAAGTATTGATACTCTATCGGGAAATCTGTGACCGTCAGAGAAAAGAAAAGGCAACCCTAAGTCGCTTGGAAGGACTTGTCGAAAAAAGACATCGCGAAGGACTTTCGAGAATCAAGACATCTCCGACGTTGATCAACTAAAGACCGGAGACAACTGAAGGAGATGGAAAGTAACTAAAACACGTCGCAATGGTATTTGAATTGATTGAATTGCAATTGTTTTAGATTAGAGAACGATTTATTATGTGATACCCTAATTTGATTTGCACCAATTAATTATCCAACAAGTGGTATCAGAGCCTACCTGTTGTGCATGCTTTAAATGTTATTTTTTCTGGATTGATCGAATTTTAATTATTGCATTTTTTTGGTTGCTTTCTTGACTTTGTGAATAATTGTTTCTTGGAGTATTAATTAAACTAAAATTTGATTTTTTTTTGTTAAATTTCCTCGCCTTTTATGCGAATTTTAAATTGATATTATTCAATTTTTATGTTTGTTGATATTTAGAACAATTATTTGACAAATAAAGTTGTTTTTAAGAAAAAGATGCAATAATTTTGGTCATAAATTCGAAACACTTCATTCCAGAAAGTTTTGTTTCCAAAACAGAGCCAATTTGAACTAAAATAAGGTCAATTGCGATCGCAATATATTTCATTGCGGCCGCAATTAATTTAGAAATGTCTCTGTTTCTGGAAATAAAGTAAATTCCATGTCATATGCTCATTGCGGTCGCAATGAAATTCATTGCAACCGCAAGACACTGGGATTTTAGTACTTTTGTGGGGCAAATTGATTGAACTGACAGGGAAACTTATATTCTGGATTGCTGACTGCCAAACTTTGAACTGACAGGACTTATTGCAGTCGCAACCTAGGGTGATTGCGCCCGCAACAGAATAGATTTTGTGTTGTTTTCTGGAAATTTCAGAGAACAAAATTTGAATCGACCGGAAGCCTTGCGGCCGCAATGATTCTGGAAAGTGGCACAGATAATTGAATTGACAGGTTTATTGTGCCATTTTTCCAAAAATTTATTTTTCTGTTAATTAGGAGTACTTGTAAATTAATTGTAATTTAGAATATATATATATATTTTATTTATATATAATTACAATTAATTTTGCTACAAAATTACTACTATTTTATCTTAATATATATATAATTCAACTAAATATCTATAATTAGTATAAATACTAATAAAAACCAAGATAAAATTGCTAAATTCTAAAAGGATTCAATTAACATTAAAATATGATATTAAAGAATATATGTAATTTTCTACAGGTTTTAGTAAATACTAAATATATATATATATATGTATATATGTATTTTGCGCATATAATCACAGGCACCTATTTAATTTGGAAAATTTTCACAGAGGGCCATGCAGCAAAGAATTTCAACAGATAGGGCCAGAGGCACCCTAAAAATTGCACAGAGGGCCAAGGGCGCGATTAATAATCGCGCCCCTAAGGAATTTTCGTTTTTTTCCTAAATCAAGGCATTCTGCATGTGCTTTTGCAGTTGTGGGCTCGGGCCACTTAGGGGCTCGACTGTTAATCACGCCCTTAAGTGTTTCTGAATTTTTTTTGTTAAGTTGTTTTTATTTATACCTTTTAACATAATAATTATTAGTTAGTACTAATATATAATTTTTGAGTATTTGTTAATATATCAATAAAAGTAGTATATTCATCAAATATTTATTATTAAGCAAATTAATAATAATTTCAATATACAATAAATTTTTAATATATGTATAGTTGTAATATAATACTATTAATTTGTCTTGTTAATTTTTTTGGATTAAGTTATTATTATATATACCCTTTTATATAATAATTAGTTAGTACTAATATATTATTTTTGGGTATTTGATAATATATGTATATTAATATATATATATATATATATATATATATATATATATATATATATATATATTAATAAACTATAATTATTATTAACCAAATTAATAATAATTTAAACATAAAAAATTTCTAATTTTAATATTTGTAATATAACACTACAAATATTATTATATATTTGTATTGTTATTATTATTTAAAAAGATTAGAAAAGATAACAACCTAGTAAGAAGATGCATTTTTCACCATTTTTTCTGAATCAACATAGGGGCGCAATTATTTAGTTGCGCCCCTAAGAAGATGCCTTTGTAGCAGATAAGTCTGAATCTTGCACGATTTTTTTCAGATGAGGGGTCCACCTGTCCCCTCAATGAATAAAATATATACAACAACACCTTTCTTTTCTTCTCTCTCCAACCATTATCTCAATCTTATCTCTTCTTCTCTCAACAGCCCCCTTCCTCTCCACAAACCCTAAATCAAATTTTCACACTTCTCCTCCCAAAATCTTACATAAATGTTTATTATTAGTTTCTACACTGGAGGATCCATCCAGAACGGTCCTCATGGTGTGCAATACTCGAAAAAAGCTACCGGTAGTTTTACGGTGAATGATGACATAACACTCGGTGAACTCGAGACGGAGCTATACCGATGGATGAGGATTTCACGTTCAACACATGCTTTAGAGATATCAGGGATGTTCAATGCCGGATTACAGCTAACTCCTCCGGTAATGTTCTATACTGAGTTACAACTGTCGAGTAATGATACTTGGAGACTGATGGTGAACCATTCGGTTCATCCTGGTACTGTTGCAATGATTGAGTTGTACGTTGAGCCAAAAGTTCTTCGATATACAACAAATCAAGGTTTTTCGAATGGTAGTCGAGGTCATGAGACCCTAAACCATGGTTGTGCAAGCGGTAGTCGAGCTACGGAAACCCTAAACCAGGGTTGTGCAAGTGGTAGTCGTGCTTACGAAACCCCAAATGAGTATGTTGAGCCAATAGCTTGTAGAATGCCAGATGCATATCTTCGTACCAATTGTTATGAACCGAATGCAACCTCAAATCGAAATCAATCGATTCCAAAGGAAGAAGAGGATTATGAGGATTTCGAATTTAATGTTGGGTTGGATGAAATTAACTCGGCAGAACGGGTTGAGATATTAGTGAACCAAAATGCAAGCCCAATTGGAAATACGTGTGGTAATGATGCTTTCATGAATATGGATTTTACACCTTTTGAAGACCCTAATTACAATTCTGAAGAAGAGACTTCTCTGACCATGACAACATGGCCATTACGGGATCGAATCGATTCTCATCCAATAGCTTCGTGGAATAATATTAATGCAATCATCGATATAATTGGTGATGGAAATTACTTTGACGACGAAGGATATGTCACAGAAGATGGTTTGGCAGTGGGACAATGTTTTCGATCAAAGGATCATCTAAAATGGGTTGTGCATTATTTTCACATCAAATCGAACCGCACGTTTAAGAAGAGAAAGTCCAATAAAAGCGTGTATACAATCGAGTGCACCGACCAAAATTGCAATTGGAGGTTGTATGCATCAAGAAGGCTAAGTGATGATGCTTTTATTATTAATACAAGGCAAGGTCCGCATGAATGTGTTATGTCGAGAGATAGGTTGGAGCATCCGCACTTAACGTCTCCATTCATGGCTTCCATAATCAGAGAAAGTGTTAAGGGAAATGTAAGGTTTACTATAAAAGACATCAAGATTGCCATTGAGTAGAGATATAATTTCAAGGCTCCTTATCTCAAATGTTGGCGTGCAAAAGAGATCGCAATCGCGCAATTGTTCGGAGGTTGGAGGCAAGCTTATGATTTAATCGTGCCCTTACTTAATGTCATACAAAGAACAAACTCAGGTACAGTGATTGAGTGGTTTACCGCCCCCACAAATGATCCAAATGAAAGATTATTTCAAGCAGTGTGTTGGGCATATGGTCTGGAAATACAGGCCTTCAGGCACTGCAAACCTGTTATAGGAATTGACGGTACACATTTGTCTGGGCGGTATAAGGGAAAGATGTTAGTTGCATGTGGCTTCGACGCAGAAGATCAGTTGGTGCCCCTTGCATTCGCGTTGGTTGATACCGAGAACAACAAATCTTGGGAGGATTTCATGAAATTTGTTCGTAGGGAAGTGGTTGGATCACGAGTTGTGACAATACTCTCTGATCGTCACAAGAGTATCTTGCAGGTTTTTAGTGAGCTAGACCTGGGTTGAAGCACCCAAGATGGACATGCCTTTCATCGATATTGTTCAAGGCACATATGTCAAAATTTCACTAAAGAATTTACCAACAAAAAATTAACACAGATCTTGAGGCAAGCAATGAAACAAAATCAAAAGAGGAAGTTTCTAATGAGGCTCAGTCGTATTCGCGAAAAATGCCCCGACGCTGCAACATGGCTTGAGGATATTGGTAGGGATCCGAACGATGTTGAAAGGAACAATGCACCGCATTTTGACTTATGGGCTCTTTCATTTGATGAAGGAGGTCGTAGAATGGGGATGATGACAACAAACGGACTAGAATCCCTTAATAATGTTTTCAAAGAAGCACGTGAGTTACCGGTTACTTCTCTTGTTGAAATCACATTCTACAAGTCGGTCAAATACTTTGCTGAAAGACGGACAAAAGCATAAAAAGCAATTAAACAAGGTTTCCTCTTCTCTCCCAAAATCCAAGCGTTACTAGAGGAGCGAAGATTAAGGGGAAATACACATACGGTGCGAGCGTACCGGAACGAGCGAAAATATGAGGTTCAAACAGGTCAAAGATTCGTTGGGAACAAGATCAAAGGGAATAGAATACATACAGTGCGGTTAGAAGTTCCCGGGGGTACATGCACTTGTCAAAAACCGCAACTAACAGGTATCCCCTGTTCTCATATCGTAGCATGTTGTGCTAAAGGGGGCATAAGTAGCAATGTGTGCGTATCTCTTGTTTATCGTGTTCAAGAGTTGATGGCAACATGGACGTCAAAATTTGAGCCATTCAGCAATTCTGACACATGGCCTGAAATTCCACGACCAAAGCTAGTGCCGGACCCGACAAGGTATGCTGTTAAGAAAGGGAGACGTCAACATATAAGGATTAGAAATGAAATTGATGAAGAGAATACACATCGACAAACATACACTTGTGGGCAATGCAAACAAACGGGACACAGCAGGCGCACCTGCACTGCACCCCCAAACGACGAAGGTAATACTAGAGTATTATTTATTTCACAAAACAACATTGGTTTCAATTTTGTAATGCTTGAGATTTCGTTATCGCAGGTAATTAGCAAGGAGAAGATGAAGCTTGTTCTTTTATTTAGTTTAAGATTATGTAATTTTGTTTCATGCCTTATTAATTAGTTTGTACGTGTATCTCAAACATTTGGATATGTATGTTTATTTAGGAGACTTGGATATGTATGTTTATCTTGGAGATTATTGCAAAATATTTTGTGTTTGAGGATTTTATGAACTTTAATTTATGTTATTATATCTTAATGTGGTTTGAGAATATACTTTAATTTTGTTATATCTTCAATATATCATCAATTTATTATTTCTTGTAACATATTGTGTATAAATAACATATGTAATATTTAATAGTATTATATTATAACTATACATATATTAATTTGCTTAATAATAAATAATGTATGAATAATAACTTAGCCAAAAAAATTATCAGCAAAACATAAGGCGTGACTATTAATTTGCTTAATAATAATTATATTGTATATATATATATTAATATACATATATTAACAAATACCCAAACATATATTAATTTGCTTAATAATAAATAATGTATGAATAATAACTTAGCCAAAAAAATAGGAGCGTGACTATTAATTTGCTTAATAATAATTGTAGTATATATATATATATTAATATACATATATTAACAAATATCCAAAAATAATATATTAGTACTAACTAATTATTATATTAAAGAGTATAAATAATTATAACTTAACTCAAAAAAATTAACAAGACAAATTAAATAGTATTATATTACAACCATACATATATTAAAAATTTATTGTATATTAAAATTATCATTAATTTGCTGTAATAATAAATATTATATGAATATACTACTTTTATTGATATATTGACAAATAATAAAAAAATATATATTAGTACTAAAAAAAAATTCAGAAACACTTAGGGGCGTGATTAACAGTCGCGCCCCTAAGTGGCCCGGGCCCACAACTGCAAAAGCACATGCAGAATGCCTTGATTTCAGGAAAAAAACGAAAATTCCTTAGGGGCGCGACTATTAATCGCGTCCTTGGCCATCTGTGCAATTTTTAGGGTGCCTCTGGCCCTATCTGTTGAAATTCTTTGCTGCATGGCCCTCTGTGAAAATTTTCCATTTAATTTCAATTCATTAATTATCTCCATTGAAGACAAATGGACATCTCCATTTAAAATACTTTTGCACTATAAATTAATTCCACCTTGATGGTATCAATATATTATACTTATATAAACCATGGATGAAATATAGGTTTCCAATTGCGAAATAGCGATTATGATTTGATTAGATTATAATATATTATATTATATTATATTACAATCACTATTATTTTATTTATTTATATTATTTATATTACTATTCTTATAATAATAATTATTATTATTATTATTATTTATTATCATTATTTGCTACTATTAACATTATATTAATTGTACCATTATTACTTTTATTTTACTATTTTAGAAAAATGCACATATTAATATTATTATATTTTGGCATAATTATTGTTGTCATTACTTTCAATATTTCCACTGTTCAAATTAACAACGGCCAAACAACATTTTGACAAAAATACCCCTCCTTCGAAATTGACACTATTTTATTTTTTTTCCAAATAAGATAACCGCTATTCCTTAATTTACTAACATTGTAACGGAGATGCATCAAGATTCTCTCTCAACAAATTAAAAGTTGTAAAGTACATATATGACTATATATATATTTTTTTTGATCGAAATATGACTATATATATGAGACATCTACATGTTGCACTGCACAGTAACTATGTAACATGCAGTGCCAGCACTGTAATAGTATATGTTCCTACCACACAGATTCTTTGCACAGTAAGAAGCACAAGGGAACCATAGTGCATGGGGTTTGGGCGGTGCTACTGCTACTGCTAAGTGCTAACAGATGGAAGAACAGAGTCGATGGTCGAATATCGATGGTATAATAATAGAGGCAGTGACGATTGATGTGAGGTGAGGTGAGGTGCTTGGCCTGGCGAGGAGTGTGGTACAGCACGTGAGCTGAAGTGAGGAGAGGCTGAGGTGCTACTAGTAGTAGTCTAATAGATTTTGCCTAGATAGATTGAGAGAAAAGAAAAGAAAAGAAAAGAAAAGAGGAAAAGATGCATTGATGGACTGATTCATTGGAGATTGGAGTCGGGAGGCAGCATAATTATTAGGTGAACGGTCTAAAGCCTGTCGTCTGGTCCCACCATTAACCGCCTCTTCCGTTCCCTATCCCCTCTTTCCCTTCTTTTTCCTTCTCTCACAAAACAATGCCAGCGCCTGTGGTCCTAGATCTCTCCCTACGTGTAAAAAGCTACAGCTGCTCAAAAAGATTTAATGGAAATGAATTTTCTTTAATTTCCTCCTGCAAAAGTATGTACCTGACTATAGAGCAAGGCTACGTGCAATGTTTCACCAAGTATGTTTTATTTCGTATTTCAAAAGTTTAGTACCATTTAAATGAACTGGATCTTGTCCCAGTTGAAACATAAATCGAATAAACAACTTCTAAAATGTTATTGAGACCTGCCAAAGTTTAGCCCAATATAGAGCACTCAACTAGGCCCATATAATCAATTGACCCTTTTTACGGCCTGTTTTATCGGGTTCCTATTTTCTCCCTTCTAAAACGTGCAAGTCCAAAAACAAAAAAACAAAGAGAAAGAGAGGGGGCCGAGGAGGAAACGAAATCCTCTGGGGAGACGAGTAAAAGAACCAGACCAGAATAAAGGCGGAGAAGATATTTCCACCACCGGATATAACAGGCACAGCCGGAGAAGAAGAAGCGCAAATCTCCGTTGCTGTAAACGAGAAAAGGAGATGACGCTGTTTCATTTCGTCAATTGTGCTCTTCTCACCTTTGGACCTCACGTCGTCTACTACTCCGCCACGCCTCTGTAAATATCTCTCTCTCTCTCTCGCCCCATGAATTGATCTTGTTTGGTTGACGTATTTCTGTTTTCGATTGTCGGAAACCAAATTGCTTTGGTCTCTTTCTAAGTTCTGTGCTTCAGATCTGGAAGTAGGCATGTAGCTTTGATCTTCCTCTCGCGTTCTTTTAATTCAGATTTAGTTTCTAATTTCTAGGAGCTTGTTCCTGCTTTTGTAGTGGATTAATTTCCATAAGGCTGTTTCCAATTGCGGTTTTTTTGGTTGGGAGAGTAATTAGACATATCTGATGGATTTAGTTTGTTCTGTTGACCTACGCACGAATGCAGATGTATTTTATTTTATTAAATACATTCATCAATGATAGTTTTGGTTTTGTTTTGTTTTGTTTTGTTTTGTAGATCAGAGTATGATACTTTTGGGACTAGTGTAAAAGCTGCAGTGGTGTATCTTGTGACGGCGCTGGTTAAGGTTGGTAATAAGTTTATCGTCTAAATTTCAAAATCATGCTGGAGAAGCAATAAAAGGACCATAAATAAGGATCATCACGGGGTCTATGACATGTACAATACATACAATCTGGCACTGACAGCAGATCTCAATATTTTCAGTTAGTCTGTCTGGCAACGTTTCTCAAGGTCCCAGAGAATGAGGGTTTTGACCCATATCAGGTACTTGTCCAACTACCCTATTCTCATTTTATCCTTTGATATATTCCTCTGAATTGTGCCAAAGTATAGACGTATAGTTGCACAAAACAAGAAGTATATGGAATGTGATTGCCAAACAAAGGAAAAAATTGCATAGCATGAGCTTGCAAATACAAAAAAGATTGTCCTCTGTGGGCCCCTGTCATCTTCTAGTTCTTCTGGCTTAGGCAGTTAGGCTACACACATAAGGAAACAAAGAGATGTATCGGTTGGCTTAATTTGGATGTTTTTAAAGAAATATGAAGAAGACTGGTGTAAGTATTATTGCCATGTTATGAAGAAGACTGGTGTAAGTATTATTGCCATGTCTTGGAGGCTACCCAAAGTGTGTTTCTTCTGTAGGATATTTCATTCAGTGATGGTGCCACATAAGTGGGTGGGATAAATTTACCCATTGGAATTTCCAAACTACGTTTCGATTATACAAATTAGCTTATTTCAACCAGCTCATTTAAATTGATATTATTGATGTTCAAAATCAAATGTGAAGTTATTGGTATTTAAAAATTGAGATGTGCTTATTTATGTAGTAGGCACATGTGAAAGAATTTATCATATTGTATTACTATAACTTTGTATAATTATTATTTATATTGATTTTTCATTTTTCGGATTGGGTTTCATTTCTAGCCTACCCAATTTGTTTGGGACTACAGGCTTTGTTGTTGTTGTTGTTGTTGTTGTATTATTATAACTTTGTAATTATTTACTTACAGGAAGTGATGAAAGTACTTATAGGCTTCATTGATGTGGCTGGTCTTTATTTCGCACTGACACAGCTGACCCACAGAAATATTTCCCAAAATCACAAGTTCCAGGCTGTCGGTTTAGGTATAATTTAACTACAGTTCTAGGTTGCGTTTGGTCATACATCATACCTATTTAACCACATGTTTCAGGCTGTCAGTCTAGGTATATTTTAAGTTTTTAACTACAATTTCTAGGTTCTAGTTTGACAGTTTAGAATAGTATGGTTTTGTCCCCTCAACCACTGCACCTGGTTCACTTTTGCCAATTTAATTTAGTTGTTCATTGGAGTTAGTACACTTGGTTGATCCGGTTTAGCCGCTTATTATGGTATTGGTTCAGATCAACCTTTTTACTTGGTAATAGTTGCTATATATCAGTAGAAGAAGACCTCCATAA
Source organism: Eleocharis quinqueflora (assembly GCA_964058865.1). NCBI lineage: Eukaryota > Viridiplantae > Streptophyta > Magnoliopsida > Poales > Cyperaceae > Eleocharis > Eleocharis quinqueflora. Next base: position 13,804 of record CAXKVX010002144.1, read on the forward strand.
GAACTTGGTCTAGGAACTTGTCCATAAACAATAATTGCAATAGATGTTTAGCAGCTCGTTAGACTAACTTTGATATTTTTTATGCTGGATTGAACCAAAGGAAATTTAGTGGGCAAACCGGACGTTATCATTAACTATGAGTATATTTTATCGTATCATTGCAGGTTGGGCTTTCGCAGATTCAGTTTTACACCGACTTGCACCTCTCTGGATTGGGGCTAGAGGATTGGAATTCACATGGGAGTATATATTTCAAGGTCTTGAAGCCAATGCAAACCTTGTAAGTGTATCTTACAGAAAAAAAAAGTTGTTATGTTCTGAACTACTTGTGACCGGCAACGTAGGAGCTGTATTTTTTGCAATAACAATCACTCTGTTTAGAGTTACTTGCATTTGATATGCAACAGCTGGGTTTGTATAATGGAAAAATTAGAAAAAAGTCATGGAATGATCTGATCAAGGTTACAACCTTTTCCATGATGATTTACCTTCCGCTAATTCTTTCACTACCTTCAACCAAAAATGCAAAACATTTTATTTGAAAATTAATTCACGCTAACATGAAATCAAAATGATTTACATTTGTATTTTATAATTTTACACAAAGTGTCCAGAAGTTCATAGATCCTGGGAGAATTGGAAGCCTCTTATATTGACTTAACCTGGCTATGATGTTTCTGTTATTTGCAGATACCCCAAAAATATTGCAAATACAAGATAGAGTAGACATTACTTGCAAGTATGGAAAAATATATTGTGCAATTTGTGAGCCTCCATTTATTTAGTTATGTTTTGTTTTTTCTGCTGTGAAAAAGGTAATGACATTGTCACTAGCTGCACTGGGATCACTGATGTGGCTGAGGAAGAATAAGCCGAGGACATTGGTGCCAATTATTTATGCTTGTGCTTTCCTTCTTGCCACTATGCCATCTATTACCAGGTTAATGCAAATAAAGCAATAGTTGAGCTATTATTCTTGTTCAATTTATTTGAGCCAATTATATGTCCAAATTATTTGCTTTCCATATCATGCAATTTTATGCTACTCAGCGGATTTCTATTTTAAAAGGAGTGTGGACAATGCAGTTATTTGAGGAAAGCACTGGAGTGGCAGACAAAAGAGGTGGTCGGATTTGAGATTTTTTCCTCTCTGGTCATGGCATTCTTCAGCTGGCAGCTTTTCTCGGCTTGCCAGAGACCCCTCTGAACTTGTAAAATTTTGCAGTACAATCACAAATTTAATCCTTTTGCTAGACTAGTTCACAAACTTTGAGCCCTTTAGGTTAATTTTGCAACACGGGGGTGGCATGCTTGTTCATGGCAAGCTTATTTTGATGTTTATGTGTCATAATTTATTTTCATCAGGATAGTTTTATTGCTTTGTTTTTCATGGTTAAAATTAGTTTGTTTCTTTGCTATCTGACACCTGCGTGTACTGGTTCTGCACAAGGCAAGGACGCACTATTCCCTCTGTTGGCTCTGTAAACGGTATCTTTAATAACCCTCAAGATGACCCAATCATTTCCATGTCTAATTGGATAAATGCTGTTAAGCTGGACAATCATGTTTCAGTGCCTATTTTTATCGCAAAATGGCTGCTAAACTGGATTTCCGAGTAATTGTGGCATTAATAAGTCAAGAAAAAAATGTATTCTGCGTACTAGCACAATGAGATCTCCACAGAAATCTAAAGATTGTGATGGAATGGAGATAATTTGCATAAAATGGCGACAACTGTAAATATGAAGTATCAGAATCTTTAGATTTCGTTTGATGCAAACCAACGGTTACATGTAGTGCATTGGCTGTCATCTAGTGATTTTTTTTATGTTTGCGTGTACAAAGCACGGAAGCAACTTTTTTCCCCCATTAATTTACCGTTAGTCCATTAATATCAATCATAACTAAAATTTTCTTGGATTATCCCAGAAATCTAGCTTTCAAATGAGCTAACGAGAAGATGATATAAACATCAAGAGCAATTAACCCTAAAATTGAAAATGGAATTTGTAATAACATAGTATTCAACAAATATCACCATCTGATGATACATGACTGGAAGCAACATTGTATACTTCAAAAAAGAAAAATAAATGCATTTGGCATGTTATTACTGGAACCTACTCAGCCTCCTCGAAGGCGGACTCGACACGAAGCAGAACAAAACCAACCGCAACACCGACAAGCACAAGCCCGTTCATAATTGCTGCGATACGGAATATTTCGCTGGCAGCGCTGTAAGTAGTAGTGAGGGCGCCCCGACCACCACTCTTTTTTTGAGGCCTGACTGCCATGGTGAAACCCTGTGCAAGGCTAGCACCGCGACCTACCTGGACAACCTTTGAAAAGTTGTTCTTTCGCGGTGCTGTTTGTTGGCCACAGCCTAGTGCTGGTGTAGCAATAGTAGAGATAGTTGCCATCTCTCACCAAAACTTGCAACAATCTAGAAGAAAAAATGTACGATTATACAATATCAACACGGTTATAATTGTGTTGTGGTTAGGAGGTTTGGATTTAATGGTTTTGTATAGAGAGATAAGGGGCAAGGTTGGAGATAAGGTGAGAAAGAGATGGATGGTGGAGAATGGATTGTATTTCATCCTTGCTTTACATTTTCTTAAGAGGGTAGCCAAGAGAAATGTGGAGGTCGCAATTCAGCTCAGTAGTGATTGGTGGAAGGGAGGTCCACCTCCTCTTTGTATGGGTCCACCTCACCGCACATACAAGTGGAATTAATGAAGTATATAGCGTTATTGGGAATGAAATAGCTGTTTTTCTTTCTTTTTTCTATTATTTCTATTAATTTTTCGACCTGATTCGTTTTAAATTCATCTAACGTTTTTCATATATCACAAAAGGAGCTTCCTATATTTTATCTCGTTCGTCCGTTTATATCAGATGGTCTAGATGGACGGTCAGATGATCAGATGAGAGTAGGACTGCAAGAAAATTTGGTAGTTCATAATTTGTTCTTCGATTTTTGTTCAAAATTATTTTCAAATCAAATCAATTCGATGATCAGATGGAATATTAATCTTTAATTAATCTACCGATTCAGATCAGAAATTATACTCCGCGAAACAGAACGTTCCACGGAGAATATGGGTTCATCTACTCACCAAATCATTTCAAGCCCATACATCCAGGTCCACGTCTCTCCAAACATGTTTTCTTGTGTCTCTGCTAAGTGCTTAACCACCCAATAATTTTCAAAATCCGGCCCAACTGATCACCGTACCTTTCAACCTTTTTTTTCTCACGGAGAAGCGAGGAGCGTTCTTTCCTTTTCTCAGCAAGTAAAAAACCCAAAACCCTTGCTACAGTCACGAAATCTCTCCCCCTCGGTTCAACAATGGCTTTTCGTGGCTCTATCTCTCGATCGCTTCTCACCACGGCGCGTTCTCTCCGATCACCACCATCCCCTGGGGTTCGTATCCGTCCTGCTCCTCCCCCTTCCGCCCCACGTCTTCCCCGACGACGCTTCTCCTTGGATCCTTCCAGGTGATTTCCTGATAATGCAAATCGGATTAGTTTGTTTGCATAATTTTCCGTTGATATCGACGTAGATTCTTCTCTTTGTGTAGAAACTTGGGAGCTTTGGTTGGATCTCAAGCGCTTCTTCTTCCGTTGGATGGTGTGATGAAGACGGGACCTCGTCTCACTTCCTACTTGTCAGTCAGCGCAAGAGCTTTTTGCGAGTTATCTCAGGGTTAGTTTATCCTAATTCAACAAACTTTGTGTCATTCTATCTAATTTATGGACTATGGTTGTATCCCATGGAAGCGACTCCTCTGCTTGACAATGGATTTTATCCAATACATGCTTGACACCTGTATGTCCTGTTTGAAACAACTAATGAGTTTAAATGTTGTATCATCTCTCCGCGTAAATCCCAACTTTTCATTAAAAATTAATTTTTATTGCATCAATTGATTCCAATTGCACGTTGAAATGGTCCTAAAATGTGAGCTAAGTTTAAGCCATCATAAGCACCTTTATTTTTTATGTCCTATTTCCTTTTTTTCTTTTGTAATTTTGTACTTTATTGTATATTTATTTTATGTATTTCACAATTTTAATCAAATAAAATTATTTATTGCATATCTATTTTATGTATTTCACAATTTTAATCAAATAAAAATGAAGTATCTTATGTTTGATATTGAATATTCATGAACACAACTGAGAAAACAGTTTTAATGATTTTATTTTTCATGCCCATTTGGTTGATAAGAATGCTTCCTCGTGATACATATCAAACCAAAATTTGTGTTGTACATGACACACACACAAACAATTAATGACAGACGTACATATAATGTTTATTGCATTCAATCAATTGATGATATACGTACATATTTATTTATTGCAATTTTTTTTGACAGTTAACAAAGTTATTAAATTAATGAATGTGTCACAAACTATTACATCTGGTAATATTCCAAGGGTTTATTTTATTGTTTATATTAATGAGAAAATCCTTGAAACATAAACTAAAAATTTTATTTGATTAAAATTGCAAAATACATAAAATAAATATACTATAAAAGTACAAAATTGCAAAAGAAAAAAGGGAAATAAAACATAAAAATAAAGGTGCTTATGATGATTTAAACTTAGCTGACATTTTAATGGACCATTTCAGTGTACAGCTGAAAACGATTGATATAATAAAAATATTTTTGTAATGGAAAGTGGGGATTTACGCTGAGAAAAGATGCACCATTTAAACTCATTAATTGATTCATAAAAGAAATACTGGTGTCAATCATGTATTGGGTGAAATCTAGTGTTGGCGGAAATTGCTGCCCACATGTGGGCAGAGGAATTGGTTCCATACCCAATATGGTTTAATTGCATTGGAGATGTGTGTCTACATATCGTGATTTTGTTCTTTTCATTGTACGTGTATTGCAAACGGCCTAGTAGTCTAGTGGTAGCTAATGTGACTTCCAAGAGGTCATGGTTTCAAGCCTCTGTGAGGACATGATCCTGTAAAAGGCATTCAAAAAGTAATAAATGTCGAGTAGTAGCGGGTTCCCTTATATAAAAAAGAAAAAAAATGTACATGTGTATTTGTGGGTAAGTGGCTTTCTTTGTGGTTGAATTTGGGATCGGGATTTCTTTTATAGGAAAAGAGGGGAAAGATGGCTGATGCAGGATGCTGGACAACTTAATTTTGATGTAGGTTTTATATCTTGGTACATGTTTTTCTTGAATCTGTTTTTCAAACTATGATTGTTTTCTGAAGAATAAAATGAACTCAAATATTATATCATTTGAAGTGATAGCTATCAAGAAATTATTAGAGCAAGCTTAACTATTGGACGTATTTTCAATTTAGTAAAGATGAAGGAATGTAAATTCGAAGTAATTTATTCATTTGTGGTTACCAGTAAATTGGCAGTCATTCCGGTGGCACCAAGATAACACTTTAATCACTCATCATTTTCTTTTCATTTTTATTTAGCCATGCAAGATATAATTTTGGATAATTTGAGGGTTATATCTGCTATCACTCTTTTTTTAGTTGCATATTTTACCATTTGATGTAACTCTGCTGAGCGTAAATATATGATATACCGTAGACATCAAAAATTTAGAACATCGATCACATGTTCCTTAGAAATATGTAAAATGTAGATTCTATATTCTACTTGAATACCTGAATGATATCTCTTCAAAGATGGATAAAATGAACCTTCTTTGTGTTTCTAGGATAGTTTATTCTTTTAATCTTTTTTGGGCTATAAATTTGTCTCTAGATCCTTGCATTTTGAACTTTTCAGCCCAGTAACTGAGGAGAGCTATTAGTTTCATATTGTAACCATGAGAAGATATTATTTTCCGGAGATGGGCTAGAATGCTTTGCAAAGTATGATTTACCTCGTTCTTTGCATAGTTTCAAAGTTCAAATGATCGATCTAAATTGTTGAATTTGATCTCCATATTGAAATCTCGTTGGTGACCAAATTTTATATATTTTTTGAAATTTTAACTATTTTTAAGAGAGGTAAATTCACTATTGAATGATTCAGAAATCGTTAGAGGTAAAATCATTCGTATTGAATGATTCAGAAATCGTTAGATTAGCAATTTTTGCACCACATTTAAAAACAGCAAAAAATCAAAAAATGAAAAATTTGATCACCGACGATATTTTATTATGGAGATCAAGCTCAACGATTTGCCTCGGTAATTTAAACTTTGGAACTAGAGATATGCTTGCAAAGTACGGGATGAATTGTACTTTGCAAAGCATTCTAGCCCAACTCTTATTTTCTGATTAAAACAATTATCATTTTCTACACAACCAACATGTCCATAGGTTGGCTGTACATACCAGAACAAACAGTGCCCTATCAGATGATTGTATCTGCAAATATACCTCATGTAGGTCCTCTAAAGTCTAAACAACAAGGTATAGTGTACCAGTTAAATGTCCTTAAGATGTTTCTCGATAATTTTTTAGTATTATCACATTGACGAAAGAGGTGGTCAATAGTTTCCACCTGATTACACTGTAAACAATTATTATCCCCTGTCATCCCTTAGCCACAAGATTAACTCTAAGGTATTTTGAATAAGAACCATAAAAAAAACTGTATATATCTTTGTTTTTAAGCACAGGACTTGAACTATTTTGCCAGAATACCGCATCTGTGTTAGTACTCAGAGGGAGTTTAGAACCTGTCAGAGCTAGCGTCTCCCTATATTACAGTAACTGAAATTGAGACAGATTTCTTTTGAACTGCAACCATACACTACCATCTTGTAAAGCATCTGCTACTGTTATATTTGGACAGCTACAAATTGATACAAAGACGAGAAAAGAACTGACAAAGATATGTCTTTACATGCTGGCCAGTTTTTACCAGTATTGGACCTACTGATGAAAAAGGCTGTAGGATCAATATTATGGTATAGGTTGCTAAAATTACACTTTATTGCAAACAGTATGGGAGAATAAAATGTGCATCTATAGGTTAGAATCCAGGTAGGAACCCTAAAACGGAATAGGGATAAACTGAAATTTTAACGATTCAACCCCAATCCCCCTCTCTCTTGCACTACTTCCTTTTCTGATATAACCTTTTTTCTTAGGTACTTGACTGCAACATGTTGAAGTTTTTTTATTGTCGTAAGAAGTGTTGATTTGGCAGTCATCGGTTTTTCTCATGAGCTAGGTCCTCAGCCGAAATAGTGGAAATTTACTCTCTTTTTTTCTTTTCCTTTTTCTTTTTTGCTGCTTAGATGAAATGGTGTATCATGCCCCTCTATTTCCTGCGTCACTGCGATATTTAGTCTCTTTCTATTTTGTCAATTGTCATGCTTTTGGCAATATTTGTGGTCATTAAAATTCTATGAACAGAGAAGATGACTCCGTAGAAACGTCACTTTAGTTTTGTATTATGCTTTTGTCTTGATTCTAAGTTGTTTCATTCTGTTTAATTTCCGTTTTTCAATAAATACTTGGTTGTGTTTGAACTTCACTCTAGGAACAAGAAGTGTTAATTAGATAGTAAATTAAATTTTGTTACAAAACAATTATGATATTTCTTTCAACACATTTTACATTTTAGATGTAAATGTCTTTTCCAGAACACTAAAAGTTGTACCAAAAAAATGTTAAAACTTAAAAGTGTCATATATGTACCGTAGCAAATCATATCGGCTTTTCAAGCAACAAAAGGTACGTGCTTGTAAGGAAATACAGTAAAAAAGTAGGATTGTTAATGGACGGATTTCAGTTCATATCTAGCTGAGTTCGTTGATGAGGAGTTGAATTTCATGATCAAATTAAATTCATAATTATTTACTAATATTCAATTCATGTGCAGTATATTTTATAATCGAATAATGTCTACTATTTGTTCATAAGCTAATCATGCGTATTTGATTCTAGACATCATAGTGCACAATCTTCTTTAAATTAAAGCTCTTTCATCACTGTATTAAATAATATAAGTTTTTTTGTGCGAATAACTTAGTTCTTTCTATGTGAAACAGATAATTAGAACTTGGTTGATCTATTGGAATTTTTGAATATATTTTCATTTAATCCAACATTGAGTTCACAATTTAGCCACAATTAGTCTACAATTAATTCATAATTTGTTCATAATTAGTCCAGTTCAATTTTAGCAATTGAACTTGGACTGACATTCAAACAAGATCAAGAAATAATTCATTTCATGAATGTTCAATAGTGTACACTTCATTTTGTTCATGAATCGTCGTAAACCCTAAAAAAAGTGCATATATGATATCTCGTTTTTTATTTCTTTTTTCCAATCAAATCAAGAGAATGACAATGCTTTGAACAAAAAATAATAATAACGCACTATGACTCTACTAGGCATGTAGATATGAGGCGGTATTACTTGACAAATATGATGCAGGTAGATATGAGGAGGAATGACAGTGCTAGGCAGGTATATATGAGGAGGAATTAAGAATCACTTGACGAGTTTATTTTGACAATTTTGATAATGTAAAATTTAAACTAATTCATAAAAAATTTAAAATAGAAAAAATATATATGTATAAATATAGTTGTGCTAAAATACTTTATAAAGTATCAAATTTCATTTATTTTAGACTCGTATCTCAAGATACAAAATGCAAATGATCGATCCAGATGTTGAAAATGTTCTCTATACTAGCATTCATTTGGAGATCAAATTTTATATTTTTTCTGAAATTATTTTATTATTTTATCGGATGGATGAAAAGTTCGTTAAATTGAAGGTCTATAAATAGTTATATTATTGAATTTTCAATCCATATGATAAAAATAGTAAAAAAAAAAATACAAAAAATGAAAATTTGATCTCCAAGTAGATGTTAGCATAAAAAATATTTTTGAACGGTACGAATCAGAGGGTAAGATCTATATTTTTTTCCCACGTCCATATAGCATGCAGGACAAGGACAAGAACTCATTTACACTACTGGTACGAGATCTGACAACTGGTTTGCTTCTCGACCAACCCCGTGCAGACAGGGTTGCTGGCCTTTCTTTGGCCATGATGGTCGTGCCCTCTTGTACACAGTTGTAAATGATGACAAGAGGCCTATAGTAGTATATATTGTGATTCATACACATAAGAAACATAATTCTTATTACCTCCAGAATAGACACCCTACAAATCATATTCCTAGTTCCCTCTATTCCTCTTTTTGTAACTGTATCGGATTTATTTAGTTCTGAAAGGGCAATGTGCATGTTTGCTATAAATCGTTTTGGTGATTACAACAACAAAGCCTCAAGTCCCATTCAAGTTGGAGTATGGTAGAAAAGAAATCCAATAGAAATCATGAAAAACGTACAACTACGAATAATATAACAATAGTAATATATTATCAAAAATAATAATAATGCTAATAGTAATAACAAAAGTACAACTACACTGCGAATCATAGGAATCTAAACCTGCTCCCTAGCTATGTCCTTAACCCCGAGCTAAAAACCTCATAACATCAAGCCTATACCTCTCTTGTAATTATCATATATAAATGTTTTTGGTACTTATTTCCTTTTCCTTTGTGCAGAATTGATTATAGCATGCTTGGGTCAACTTAGGATGATATCATAATTTTGGAAGGAGCCGACGAGAATATTTTTTTTGAACATTAGAATTACCAAGGATTTTTCATTTAGTACTGTAAATATTTTTTCAGCAGTTCATCCAAGGTACAATTATTTTATTGCTCCTTTCATTTCATGTAATATATTATCAAGGTCTTCGCACTTTACTCGACGAGTGCGAGAAGTAAGGAAACTAGCCGAAGATAATATGATTTGTCTTGGTATTTGAAATATAGGATCCTTAACGGGTAATTTACGAGAGTTAGTTGATATTACGATTAGGAGACGTGTAAATATCCTATGCGTTCAAGAGACTAAATGAACGAGCCAGAAGACGAAAGATGTGGAAAATAATGATTTTAAGCTATGGTATATAGGAGCAAAACGAAGCGAGAATGAAGTAGGCATCTTAATTCAGCAGAACCTCAAGAACGAAGTTGTCGACGTTAGGAGACAAGGAGATCGACTTATCATAATCAAGTTAGTCGTTGGCGAATTAGTTTTAAACTTCGTTAGTGCGTATGCCTCACAAATAAGTTTGTGTGAGAACGTCAAGAATCAATTCTGAGACGATCTAGAAGAGATGTTTAGAAGTGTGTCTAGCGACGAGAAGTTTTTTATGGGAGGAGATTTCAACGGTCGTGTTGATACAACTATTGGGAGTTTTGAAGGAGTGCAGGAGGGATTTGGATATGATAATAGAATCAAGAAGGAGAAACACATCTTGAACTTCGATGTAGCATATGACCTCATGATAGCCAACACTTCTAGAAAAATACTATCCCTAGTTACCTTCAGCAGTGGCCAACACTCGAGCCTGATTGATTTTGTTCTTAATAGGAGAGAGAGCCAACAAGATTGCATAGATAGTAAGGTTATACTTGGAGGGTGTGTCGTTCAACAACACAAGCTTGTGGTCTCGAATATTCGCTTTCGAAAACGCGCTCGACAGGATAAAGGTCAAAATATCGAGGATGAGATGGTAAAAACTCAAAGGAGATGTCCAACAGGTCTTTCAAGTCAAGATGATCAAAGAAGAAACCTTTAACGAAGACGATTACAATGCTAATAACATGTGGAAGAAGATGTCATTCGAAAGGTAGATATAGAGGTATTCAGAGTGGCTAAGGGAATCAGAAGAAAATCCAAAGACACTTGGTGGTGGAACGAGAACGTGCAAAAAGCTATCAAGGAGAAAAAGAACTGCTACAAGAGTGAAGACAATGTACAGAGAAGTATAAATAGCCAAAAAGAATGCAAAGAAAGCTGTGAGTGAAGCAAGGGATCAAACTTATGAGGATATATTGAAAGTTTTGATGCTTCGAAAGCAAGGAATAAAACAAAATTTTATTCATCTCAAAACAAATGATCTAGCTATTATAAGTGTGAAGACAATATTTATTTGCCTAAATAATTAGGAAATAATATTATACCTTATGATTTGATCTCCAAATCAAATCGAGTAGGGTTGTCTAGCTTAGCAACTTCTTATTCCCTATGCCTTGTTTCGATGGTTGTGCTTAGCTCGTCAACCGTCGAGCCTCCTTAGGTATCCACCGAAATATTAAAGAAACACTTGTATCTCTAAGGCTAGTAAGAGAACAACAAGTGGTACCTTAATCCTAGTTTCAAAACCTTCTTCCAAATTTCAGAAATTTTAATGGAGTTTTGTCTCAACACATGAGAGAAAAATTGGGAGAGAGAGAGAGAGACAAATTTCAGCCAAGAGTTTTAAAAGCTGAAATTCTGACATTTGGGTATTAAATCTGCCATAACTCTTTGTAGTAACTCCAAACGACTTGAAACTTGAACCATTAGATTCTAGACTCAAAGGCTTCAATTTTGATAGGCCATACGTTCAGAATGGTTGAGGTTTGCCCTTTCAAAATCTTGTTTAAAGTTACCTCAAAAAACTGTCCAAAAAATTTCTCTCCTCTTTAGTGGAAATTGATTAGGTTTAATGATATACTTCAATATTCCTTTAATTATATCATTATAAATCAATTCTCCCCAAAAATTTTATGGCCTATATTTGAGCTTTGGACTTAAACATATTAATCATATTAATATTTAATTAAGTTCACAATCCCATATATATTCTTCATAGGGTTCTTGTTGATGACCTTATGGAAGATATTTGAGGGTCAAATAATTTTAAATGGGATCCTTGAAAATCTAGATTAATTAATGACATTCGTAAATTATGTTTTTCATGAGATTAATGAAGCTATATGTAATCATGTTGGAATTATGTGATAATCTAATTTTAATTGTCATAATTAATTTTAGAGAAGCATAAGATCTAGAGATAATGAGTAAGTAATTTAGAATTAATTGACAAGTGTTTTATGCATACAAGAGTTGTATGTATTTGTGCTAACTCTATTTTGTAGGAAAGTGGGTTTTGTATGGTCATGATTCAATGTCTTGTGTGTTGTAATTTGTGAATGAATGTGATTGATTGTAAAAGGCCTTTGGTGCGCTATCAGCTACCGACGGACGGTCCAGATTTACTGCAATATCAGCTACGGACGGTCCAGATTTGATTGGGGGGGTCTGATATTATAAAGTTTAGCTTGCACGAATCTTGATGCAAATTAAAGACTGAAATTTATTGCGCAGCACGCACAGTGACGGTGCTGCGCGGTAGAAGATCTCGTTCCGCCAAGGTGGGCTGCACGAGCCCGTGATTTGACGGTTTATGACCCTCGACAGCCGATTGCACGCAACTTTACAACAAATATTGTAGAAGATAGCAAATACTTAAAGACAGAGGAGCTAGCCATTGAGAATGCATTCCTCCTAAAGACGGTTACTGGTCCCTGATATTAAATGGCATCAAGGATATCTCTGGAAATTAACTCCAAAAAAATGGATACTACAGGAAATACAAATTGTGGACCCCATGACCTAAACAGCTAGAATTGCAGTGAGGAGCATGAAAGCAAGCTACATTAGATAATGGTACTGATTTTTTCTAGAAAATGTTGAAGCAAATTTTGTAACCGGTTACCTAGTTTGTACAGAAATTACTCGGTGCAGGCTGTTAGCTCAGCCATGCCAAGATCAAGACTGGATTAATTTTCTTTTTTTCAGTCTGTTGCCAAATGCCAAAAAACAATTCGTTGAAGGTTTTATTTTTCTTTTCTTTTCTTTTTTTAATTATGTGAATGAGTGGAAAGATGCAATATTGAAATCAGAAATCTTGAATATGCTTGTGCTTGTGTTTGCTTGTGGGTCTGAAGGTGTGAATGTGTTGTCGTATATTTATTTGTTTGTATGCCGGTGTTTTGAGTGTGTTGGTATTTGCGCGCGTGAATAAATGTAGCCAAACAAATGGGCATTTGCAGAGACCCAAAAAATGTTTAAATGGTCATTTTTTTCTAGCCTAATATGAGAAGCATCTCTTTGTTTGGCACAAATCCGCCACTGATAAATTGGTTTGTAGGTTCTGAGTGCGGTTCAATGTAAGATATGTACGAAAAAAAAGTGTGTTGGTGGTAGGGAGGGGGGGGGGGGGGGGGGGGGATGGTTGGTGGCTAATCAATGAAGAGATGATGGTGACATTTATAATCCACGGTCTACACACTGACATCTTATACTTTTACAGCAAGGTAAATCTGAAGCAGTGTGTGGCCACCACCATTGGTGGGTGAAAATGGTGTCTAATTTCTCGTCATCAGCATCAGTAGCCACAGAAGTCCTCATTTGTCAGTAGTCAGAACGGTAGTTTTTATTGCGGTTCGTGATGTCTTCTTTCGGAGATGAGAGATGTTATATTATATATTATATATACTAGTGCTAATCAGCTGATCATCAGTGCGCTACTATCTTTTTCATTGTATTTTTAGATTTGTTAAGATAGTAAACTAAAGTTACAAAAATTGAATAGGAAGTTTGGCACCACAAAAAGTTGCAAACCTCATAAAAAAATTCTTCAGTTTCTAAACTGCAATGTTCCACCAAAAGAGTACATTAGCCACTAGACAAAAATTAGTTGTCTTGAACTTTCTTTCTTTATTTATATACATGATGTTCTAGAAAGCTGCGTACAAAACTCCATTCAAGTGATCGAAATCTTTTTTGGATCTCGCGCAAGAGGAAGTTACGTGCACCGGACCGTCATTTTTTTATTTGTATACATGATGTTCTAGAACAAACTGCCTCCGTGTTGCTTTCTGTGTGTTTTGGTTGTTATAATGGTCTTCGTCGTATGGTTTGGTACCAAAAATTACAAAAACATATAGCTTATGTTGACGTTTCGTTGATACTCTTTTTCTGTGGTTGGCATTTGGGGTTTGATTTGTTTTATTATATTACGAAAATGTCCTGCCGATTTCAACTTCGATCTCGTCATCGATATCCACTGTATACGTCTACTTGAGTTCTGATGAAAATTTATTTTACTTATGATGCATATTATTTTCGTTATTATGCATGTTGTTTTTGTTATTGTGCATCTAACAACATGCATAACAGTCAAATACTTATGATTTATATGCTAAGTTGATTATTTTTTTTTCTACTTATGATTTATTATGTTTTCATTATTATGCATGATGTTTTTGTTATTATGAATGTTATTTACTTATTTATTATGCATGAAAAAATAACATGCACAATAACAAAAACAACATGTATAATAACTAGAATAATTTTTCAAAATAAATGCAACTGGATTCGTCCAGTCTGCATCGATGAGCGTAGCAACATTCGTTTTCAGTGGAGCGTCCGATCAATTATATGCATAATAACAAAAACAACATATATAATACAAAAAACAACATGCATCATAATAAAAATAACATGCAAACTGAACTCAACTGGACATGTCCTATTGGAATCGATACCTAATGAAGGTATCGCTAAATCAGCTCCCATTATATTAATCAATTTAGTTACCGTAAAAACCACTTGAATTATGACTGGCATCTCCGGTTCAGTCTCAACCCTTTTATCTCCAATAGCATTAGACTGGGCATTTCTTTCTTAATAAACCTAATACTTAGTATAACAACATCTGAGTTCCCTTTTTCCTCAAAAATAAAAATAAAAATTGAGTTTCCCTGTTTTATCCTTGTAAGCATATACACATGCGGTACATGCAGTATTTGTACCAGCAATTATAATGCTGGTAAGCAACAGTGAATGTTAAGACTTAAGAGGAAAAAAATGCTCAAAATATAGAACAATACAAAATTAATGCAAAGTTCTAAACCAACACAGTACCTCTGGTTTTCTGTTTGTTTATGTACCGTTTTCTGATAAATTGTTAATGACTAAGACTCTTCACAACAAATACCCCAGGAGCAGTGATATTACCACTTTGTCAGACATCCCTTTTTCATTTTTTTTTACAGTGGCATCAGATGATCAGACATCTATTTTATTGACAACGCAAAAAGGGAAAAAAAAATGACTAGTTTTCTGCTTTCCTATCCCAATCCAATCATACAATGCGGCACAACTAACTTTACATATAGATCTTATCCAAGCTCTACACAAAAATTAAAAAGAAAAAAAATACAAAACAGAAGTTTTAACCCCTCACTGCCGCTCAAAAAAGAAAGTAAAAGGATGCAAGAATGAATAAATCTTTACCATCTCAAACCGCACTACCTAAATAAAAGAAAAGAGGAAACATATAAGCAAAATCCTAATATATATTGTTTTGCTACAATTCAATTGGGATTTCCTCCTCTTCCTCAACAGTGGATAGACGATCTTTCTCAAGAAAATTCAGGTCCAAAAATTTTGCAACAAAAGCCCACATTCTATAAACATCCTCGAAATTTGTGAGAAACCCTAGCGAGGCTGTCACCACCTCCACCCGCAAAGTACCTGTACTGCCTTTCTTATTATCACGCCTTGACCCACTCTTATGACCTGTATCAGCCATCCTCACATGGCTAAGAAAACCTAAGCCAAGCAAAATTCCCTCTTTCTCGGCCATCTTTTGTACCGTCTCAGGACTTACCACTGCCTCAGTATTTCTACAATCCCTTACATTAAATGCCACGGCAGCACCCCTCTCATATTTAATCTTAGGTCCATATATGTGCACAAGCGGCACCCCTTCAGTATCATCAGAATTTACTGGTATTCTCAGATGCAACAAAGAGGTCACAAGCCAATTAATTAAAAATCGAAGCCTTAATGTAGTTTTATTAAGACCCAATTTATTAACATGGTCTAGGTGTCGGCACACGATTTGGGGCTCTCTTCTCCCATCCCAGTCCTGACCATCTGATTCGCTCAGCACCTCATCAAATTCATAGTCCAAATTTGCATGCCCTGATGACTCACCTGGTTCAAAATTATTTCTGCTTTCAAACGGTTTTTCTGTATTCTGTGCTGCCTCAATTGTGAAGGAGACCCTGCGCATGCTTTGGTCCGTTCCTGATTCATCCACACCGAAAAACCGACCCTCTCGTCGGCCCAAAAGACGAAACTCTCCCTCAGTTTCCCTCTTTATTGCAGCATGGTTGTCTGCACCAGTTGCTGACATGGACCTGTTTTTGTCAGAGGTATATGGCCCATTAGCCAACTTTGACAAGTGGATTGCCGGCACCTTTTTAATCTCTCGATCTTCCTCTTCCATTTCCTCTTGGATTTCACTAACCGTACATGGACTCTTCTGGGAGGTTCTAGAAGCTTCATGAGAACTAACAGAGGCCACGGCCGCATCAAAAGACATGACATGGTGGTTGTTATTATTGATGTTCCCATCATACATTGGACTTTTTGGTATCGTCCTATTTTTGTTATCTCGACCTGAAAACAATGAAGAGGTCAAAGGTGAACCTAAGCCTAATCCAAACCGTCGCCTCACACCATGTGGGCTTGACTGGTTAGACCCGAACGGGCTGTGTCCCAAATCAATCCAGAATGAGTAATCAGATGATTCATCTGAGAAAATTGGGCTCTTCATTACCTCCCCAACCGAAAGATTCTCACTCTCCTCATAAATGGTGCTAGCGCCATCTCGATCTGACCCATTCTCATGATCCATCTCACTATCGATCACATCCCTCACCTGTGCTGATGTAAAAGCACCAGAAAAGGCCGGCAAGCCAGACTCTTTGTGGCTCAGGGAAGTCACCGTATCCTGTGTGATCATGATTGAGTCATCTTCAAGTCCATCAATCACTTTCATGTCTAGGCCATCGACCGAGTCACTGAGGTATTGCGGGAATACTGGTACAATCCGCACCATCCCTGCTCCAGCACCACCGTTCCGATTCTGCAAACAACCTATCACCGATTTCTTAATCAATAAGCACCCAAAACCGGTTGGATCTGACCCAAAAACTCTATAGAATGAGGTGATGATAAAATCTGGTCGAAATAAAGATAAACCTAACGAGTCCATATCCTTGGGGCCAAGCGAACCCGCATCCAATAACACGTGCCAATTGTTCTGTTGTGCCAGAGCCATCCACTGATATGAATATTTTGAGCCAGTAACCCGTGACTGGACTGGAAAGACAAACAAACCCACAGCCGAGTCCTTCTTTCTCCTCTTCTTAACAGTTATTAGTTTTCTCAGCTCTGATCCGCATGGTTTGAGACTTGGCCATTTAAAAGAAGAAAACCCCACCTTTGCACCTTTCTCTCTAGCCGCCTGAGCCATCCAGTTGACAGACTGGCTATCATGGTCGAACATGGTAACAAGCCTCTTATTGGTCTCAAACGGATAGTAATCAGCTAACAACCTGAAAGCGGACCCACGACTGACAGTGAACACAAGGCAATACTCATTTTCTGGAATGTTTAAATAATCCATGATCCTGACCCGTATGTCATCCTCGGCTGTGCCTTTCTCGGCGCCACCATCCAGAGCATGGTTCTTCAAATTTGCAGTGATTTCAGATAAAGTAAAAGCAGACGACTCATAAGGCTGGACAGGAGAGAACAAACCAAACCCACAATAGTCGAGGCAAACCCTTAAAGTTTCCTCTGACAAATGCAAATATTCTACTGTCCTTAAATTGTCAACCTCATTAGACGATGTATAGGTCGGGTACATGGTAATGAATTTTTCATATGCTTCTTCAAGGGTTGGGATTGAAGAGAGATAAAGAAACACCCGTTCGGCTGCAAGAGCAGTTCGGCGTAGGAAATCCCGCTGAGCCTGGAGCCGGGATAGCGAGCGGGACCGGGTAACTGACGGGTCGTCTGCATCAGTATCAGGGTCCTGCAGCTTGGGCAAGGATCCAACTTCGGATGCCTCCTCTAGGGCTTCCCGGAGCTTGGATTCGTGGAGTTTGCGCTGTCCAGCTGGCGATGAGGGATTGACCGAGTCCGACCGGTGGCTCAACAGCCATCTTTTGTCAAGAATTAATGAAGCACAGTGAGAGAGAGGTTTCCATATGGAGAAATGCATGTGGTATGCTTGTGTTTCTTCACTTTATAAAGAGAGGAGTTCGAGATTGGAACCCTAGGCTGGATGTAGGGATTAAAATTGGAGCTATTTGTGTGAAATGGATAGAAGAAAGAGAGATTCTATGACAAATTTCAGATTTTCTGCATGAGAACAGGGGTTTTTGCTTTGAGAAAAATGTAAAATGCCAAAAATCGGAGATTCCAAGCCAAAAATGATAGCTTTAGATGTAAACAGAGGTCCAATTAAAGAAAAAGATGAGGAACAGAAAGGTTGGATGATTCCAATAGCCTTGTACTAATTGATACTAACTAAACAAAGTCTCAGCAAAACATACCTTGAGATCAAAGAAATAGAAACAAAACCAAAAATTCATCATCAACTAAACTTTACAATAGATGAGAAGAACAAGCCTGATGGGGGTGAGAAAACCCTAATAACTTGAGCTGGGAAGGACGAATCAAGCGAGGCTGAGATCTCTAACTCTCTCTTTCTCTCCCTATCTGCGTCTCCCTACCACTCCCTCTCCGAATTTGGGTAGAAATATTTTTTCTCTTTTTTCTTCTTTTCTTTTTTTATCTACTTTCTCCACCAACTCACCTGAGACGAATTAAAAGCAACCCATCTTTTGTTCCAGCGGCTCCATTATAATTTACGAGCAATCCCGCATAAATCAAAAGAACTGCATTCATTATTTCCTACTCTCTCTCTCTCTTTTTGAAACTCTTGGCAGAAGCTGCCGAGTGCCGACTGCCGACTATCTCTCTCTCTCTCTACACACACAAGGATCCAGTCAGCAACCTCTTTCTTTAGCTTTTTACGACAGAGTTGAAAATGTCGAGTAAAACGGATCCGGAGATTTATTTCGGAAGTATTTTAATGAAACAGAACCTTAACGATCATTGACTTGTATTAGATATATTTGACAAAAATGCACTACTAACCTCCAGTTTCCAAAAATTCTAGAATTGGGTGGATCTCACTTATCATTGGATCTGACTCGTCTAATATTCTAATCTAATGGAAAATTGCGCATGCTTAACATTTATTATTATGTTCGTTACATTTATTTGAGTCTTGTTATAACGGATCAGATAATTGCTCCAGTATCTCGGCGCACTTTCGGATACGTATTTTGAATAGAGAAAATGTACCATTTTATTGTACTCAATTTGTGTTCATTTAGTATTCATATGTCACTTCTCCGTTTAACAAATAAGTAGTTTTATTTAATAAATAATTTATCTAGTTTAACAATTATAATTTTAATTTTAAAACATATTTGGAAGTTATATAAAAATTATCATTATACTAATTATAATTGTTACACGGAACAAATTTATCTGTTAAATAAAACTATTTATTTATGAATGAAGCAACAGATGAACGCTAAGGGTGTGCTCCAGAGTTCTTTTCCAAGTGGAAATCAGGGGGAGAGAAGGAGAAAGAGGAGAACAGCAGTTTGTAATCTCGCTCCAGAGTTTATCGGAGAGGGTGAAAGAGGGTGTGCGGAAGTGAACGGAGAGAATTTCTTAGTTCATTTGTTGGAATTCCGGATAAAATTTCTCACCCCCGATTTTAGGTGTTAAAATCGTAACCCTCTCCTCTATTTCGTTCATCTCCACTCCATCCCCTTCCACTCCGTCTAAACTCTGGAGCACACCCTAAGTACACACAAATTGAATGGACTCTCCTCATGACTCTTTTGAATATTGCAAAATGCGGGAGGTGATATCAACAACATTAATTTTGTTATTAACACAATGGCTCTGAAATATTTTAACCAACCAGACTATTTTGCCCCTCCAGTGATTGCATGCTCCACCTGTCATATTTTTCTCTTTTACGTAATTTACTACTATGATCATTTATTACAAAATTAATTTCCGTAGTCGAACACTCTCTCTTTAGTCCTTCCTGTATTATATACCTTTCAAAACTCGAAGAAAAACTGAGATAAACTGTTGTTTTTTTTTCTTCTTTTTGATGAATTAAATGGAAAAACATAACTGAAAACAACATAATTCAATTGCTTTAACTTTTTTATGAATACATGAAGGAAAGAGTGTTCAACCAAGGAAATTAATTTTGTAATGAATGATCATAGTATTCAGGGGCGGATTCACAATTTTCGTCAGGAAAGGACAAAATTTATAATTTTTTTTCAGAGGAGGGCAAAATAACACAGATTTTCAAATATACATGATTATTTCGCAAAAAAATTTGACAAATCGCACAAATGCACTAAACTATTTTGTAAATTTTTTTTCCAGAGGAGCACTTGCCTCCTGAGACAACCTGGATATTTAATTATGTAAAAAAGATAAGATATGGCAGGTGAAGCATGCAATCACTGGAGGGGCAAAATTGTCTAGCCGGTTAAAATATTTAAGTGTCATTGACTCATTGTGTTAATAACAAAATGAATGTTGTCAATATCACCCCCCCCCCCCCCCCCCAAAAAAAAAAAATGCGTATTCGGTTATTAAAAGTTGACATAAAGTTATCTAAAATGCATATTTATTTATTCAATTGACGCGTCCTTGTTAGCATTTGCCATTTGATCAAAATACAATTTTTTTTACGACTATCAATTATTGTATTTTTTAACTTCTATATCGAGCACCCACTCTGTCAATGCACACTAGTCTAGAGAATACACGCTCAATTATTACATGATGCGTACACAATACTTAAATACTTAAAAAAAAAGGATATGAACGCACTATTTTTATGCTTTCACACTCAATGTTCAATCACCAACTATGACGCATACTTGATTAGTGCATCTTGTACGTTTAACTATTGTAAAATGCATGTGCAATTATTTATGCATGTTTGAAGCATCTTTATTTCTGAAATTTTTTAAGTTTTTAAATTATTGTCATGTCAATTTTAAAATTTTAATTTTTCTTTAGTTTCTAAACTCTTCATTTCTGAAACTGAAAAGTTAGAGTTTCTAAATTGTCACGTCAGCAAATATTATCAATATTATAGGAGTCCGATCAATTTTAGCTAATAATTAAGTCACGTCAGAGTTTATAAACTCTAAAGCATAGTTGCTAAATAAGAAACTCTTGAGCAAAATTTCTAAATAAGAAACTCATCTATATTCCTAAAATTCATTTAGAAACTGTCACATCAAATTAGAAACTCCAAGAGTTTCAGAGATGGGATACTCTTATCTCTCTTTTGTAATAACAGAGCTCATGTTAACTTTAGAATTTATTATTTTTTAAATATTTCTTGTAAAATTTGAATTTGTATCTTTCTATAGAAATAAATTTTCTCACCCACCACTTATGCTAGACATGTGATTCTTTTACATATTTATTTATTGCAAAATGCATAAATATATCACTTAAGTATAAATTTGAGTGAATAGAAATAAAATTCTCACTCGCCACTTGATACTAGATATGTGAATTTGAAGTAGTGCTATGTAGTTAAATAGTAACTATGAAGAAGATCAGACGGTTTTTGTACTCTCGAGATTCGTGTATAGTAACTCTCAACATCACTACAAAGTATATGGACTATTCTAGGCTAGGTTCTAGCACTTAAAATTATTATATTTGATCGTTCATTCATAATTTAAAAATTAATGTATTATTAAAATAATATTTTTTATTTGTTTTTCTCTTCATACAATTTAAGAATAGAGAAATGTAATTAATTAAACGAATGATTTAAATTATGAGTATACAATCAAATGGTGTACTCATGCATATGCATGTACATAATCAGGGGCGGATTTAAGTGGGGCCAGGGAGGACAGTCGCCCTTAAAAAAATTTGCAAAATAATTTTGTATATTTGTACGATTTGAATTTTTTTGTAAAATAACCATGTATATTTAAAAGTGTGTTTTATTTTACCTCCCTAGAAAAAAAATTATAGATCTTGCCCTCTCTGATGAAAATCCTGAATCCGCCCGCATATAACCCTCTCCTGCACATAGGGCTGTTGGGTTACGAACAGTTCAAAACCCGTCAATTGGCCTAAGCAGCGGAAAGACCGTAAAACAAAAATTTTACGTCTGACTTAAGCCGAGGATTAAGCCGGGGTATGTCGGATAAACCACAGAGGGTGTCCACCTCCCATTTATCCCTAACATCAAAACCCTACTTAATCCCTAAACAGATCTACTCCTTAACTGAATTCTAAAATTTTAATCTACTTACAAATTAAATAGATTAATATAACATTAATACATTGATCCAAATTCGAATTGGACCGCAGAAGACTCGGACGGCCGAATCACAAACGCTCTTCTCCTCGGAGTATCAGAGGTCTGATACCTCTACCAGATGTCCACCAAGACGACCAGAGAGCGGCTTACTTCTTCTGCCAGAAATACCGAAAGCCGCGATATACCGCAAAAACACTATTCACCGAGATAAGGACTAAATGAATATCTTTACGACTCGCAGTTATTCAAATATGAAATACCGCTCCTTTCGCAAAAATACTATTTTTCCGAATCTCGTAAATAACTGTATACGAGAAAGAGAGAAAGTATATTTATCGATACGAATCTGAGTTAACGAGTACGAATCGATTTTTGGTGTATCTTTCTCTCTCCCTCTACCCCTCTATTTATAGCAAAATGAGAAGGTGCCAAATTACCAAAATACCCTTGAAATGTGAATTTACCATTTTACCCTTGTGGAGGTCGGCAAGCACAAAAAAAAAATAATATCAAGCCTTGATATTTGAATTTCATTGCCGACCTTATGCCACATCTCATTTTAATGTGCATTCCCATGTTGGCATGGTGAAAGTCAAAGTTTGATTTAATTTGGCCTTATCACCATGCATGCCGACTTCATTTTTGGGATTTTTTTTATTATTATTTATTTATTTATTTATTTTTAATTACGAATTTAATTAATTTTTAATTAAGATTTTAATTTGATAATGACTTTCATTCCAAATTCAAAACCATAATCTATAATTAAAATCTAAATTAAAAATATATAAATATATATAAACATATAATTGTTCTCAACAATTATATTTCTCAGGGTTTGGTATTTGTTTGGTTGTGGTATGATTTTATACAACGTATCGTATACGTTTATAAATTCAACCGTTGTTTTTGCTAGTCATCTTATATGACATATATAATTTAATCATATCATATATAATTAATTATAATCATCATAATATTAATTATAACTATTTATAATTAATCATTAAGATTCTCTGATTTAGCTCCTATGCGGTGTGACCCAATAGGATCTGTGTTATGTTGGTAAATAGAATTAAAACCATTTTAATTTCTATAATCATAGGAGGCATCTGACATCTGCGCTATGACCATCCAATTATATAGACGATGTTGTACTTATGCAATATCACGATCCACTAAACATTTTAGTCGTGTTAATTCTTTCGTCTCATAGTATCAGATTAGTTTCAAGGTAGGTGTGTGTCATTTTTGCAAACTTAATTTTTTCTCGATCTTGAGCAGACTTATCAAATATAATTACTCTTGTAATTATACCGCATGCAGATAATCTTACTCTATCAAGGGGCCCAGTGATACTGTAACTCGTATCAAGACACGAGGGACAATAGTACTTTCAGTAAACCATCACTACCTCAACTAAGCTATGTATACCGAAAAGTTACCGTTATGACTGCGTTTTACCGACAGCGTTAGATAACAATCACACATACACAACTCTTAGTAGGAAAGATGAATACCTCATACTTTAGAACTTAACACTGAATGAAAACATTAATGACACGTACACAATTCCATTTAATGTTTCATTCGAGGTCTGTCAAATACCATGTTCCTCTAACATGTATTCATGCGATTAAAACGACATCTCATGTCTATGGTTTGTAAAACTTAACCATCTTTTAATCCACATTCTAACCTTGTAACGGTAAATTAGTGTTCCTGCTAATTACCTTGGTTAGAGATTTTTAAGAGTATATATCATCTGTATTATGAAGTTTCACAATTCCAGTTATTGACTCAAGTCAGATAAAGGAATGATTCATAAATTCAATAATACTCAAGGTAACAAAATGACAGTTTAATTAATCACTCAATTCATGAACAAAGCTTTATGATAATTTATCGTATTATTGACTTCTAGATTATTACAAACTAACAAGGGCATGGGTATGGATGAGTCTCGAATTAGTTCTGGTGCGACCTCCACAAAGCTTTGTATTTCAATTTTGTAGGGGTGTAAATGGGTCGGGTTGGTCGGGTTTCGTATAGATTTTCAACTCGTTAGATGTCATTCGGGTTGTAGTGTTTTCAACCCGTAACCAACCAATCAAAAATAAAAACCATCCAATTCATATTTTATTTAGGCGGTCGGATTTTGCGGGTTCGCAGGTTTCAATATTTCACACAATTTTTTAATGATACAAAAGTAAAAATAACAATTGAAAATAATTTAAATAACACATTGACGTCAGTTCGTACTAAAAATTAAAATTAAGAAGTTTGATAAAAAAATATGCATGTAAGTTTCTGACGAAAATCGAATAAAAAACTTTATTAGTAGCAGCATAATTGTCTAATTAAATATAAAAGGTCGGGTCGGGTTTCACTCACGTTTTATTCTACAATCTGTACCCACATATTAGATGTCGGGTTCGACAAAATAAAAACCGTAACCAATCATAAAAAATCGAAATCTGCATTTTTTTCGAGTTGGGTTGGTCGGATCGATCGGGTTAATCGGGTTGGACTTACACCCCTACAATTTTGTATGTGATAGAATTTTTTAGAGTTCATAACCATCTTTTATTTTATTACATATTCCGGTTTTAGTATTTATAACCAGTTCATCGATAATTATAGATAAGTATCTTAATGATCTACATGTATTTTGGTCCAAATTTGATTAAAATACATATCATTAGGCAAACTAATGGTACAATACAATACAAAATTATTATGTCACATAGTAGTCTAATTTATACATTAGATTTTAGACATCTTCCAAATTCAATACACAAAATGTACAGTTATTGTTTTGAAGTTCCATTGAACCACCCTAAAATGCACCGAAATTTTTTTTATTAACCAAAATAAAATAAAAAAACACCAAACTGACAAAATTCGGACCAAAATCACCAAAGTAGCCATTTCGGAATCACAGACTCCGGCGTAACTCCGGAATCACAGCATCCGGCGCAACTTCGGAATCACTGATTCCGGAGTTTGGTTTATACGAATTCGTTCGAATGAATTTGCGTCCTCTGAATTGTTTAATAATAAAATATTAATATTTTAATTGATGAGTTGGTTTGTATTTAGGTAAGTTTTTGTAACGAATTCGACTGCATTTATCGAGATTATAAATAACTTTTTTTAACGTCGCAAAGCATCGAGCTGTAGATATCCGAGTCTACTTCCACCACGTTGAGTCCGATTTGCGATCGGAGAAACGTGCATCTCAAATTTAGCTCCATCTTGAACTTATATCTTAATTAGTCTTTTTTAGCATGAGTTTGCGTCGGATTCAATTTTGAATTGCTCATTTCTCCAATCGCAAAACAGACTCGACGCAATGGAAGTAGACTCGAATATCTACAGGTTAATGGTTTGCAACGATATAAAAATGCTAATTATGATGTCGACGAGCTTAGCTGAAGTTGTTACAAAAAATATTAAGTATGATTAGCATTTTTTTTTCTACAAACTTCGACTACTCTCTCCGGGATCATAATTAATTCTTTTTTATGATCGCAAGCCATCGAATTGTAGATATTCGAGTCTACTTCCACCACGTTGAGTCTGATTTGCGATCGGAGAAACGCGCATCTAAAATTTGGCTCCACTATCAACTTATATCTTAATTTGTAACTTTTTATCATGTGTTTGTGTCAGAATCAATTTTGAATCGCTCGTTTCTCCGATCGCAAATCAGACTTGACGCGGTGTTAATAGACTCGGATATTTACAGCTTGATTATTTGAGACGATAAAAAAAAACTAATTACAGTCTCGACGAGCGCAGTCAAAGTCGTTACAAAACTTACCTAAATAGAATCCAAGAGTTGTATTAAATTTTTAATATTTTAATATAAAAAGTTTTCAACGTTCAAAAGTTGATTTTTTTTTCATAATTGACCTTAGGAAAATAAAAATAGTATTTATGACTTTTAATTTAAATCTTTTATAGCAATGACCATATTTTATAACATTCAGGTTCAAATATGTTTTTCAGACGAATACGATTAGCAATACAAATTCTAAACTAAAAAAAATATTCTGCTCGCTAAACATGTGGACGTTTAGAAAACACATTTGAATCAGAATGTTATAAAATATGGTCATTGCTACAAAAGATTTGAATTAAAAGTCATAAATACTATTTTTATTTTCCTAAGGTCAATTATGAAAAAAAAATCAACTTTTGAACGTTGAAAACTTTTTATATTAAAATATTAAAAATTTAATACAACTTTTGGATTCTATTTTGGTAAGTTTTGTAACGACTTTGACTGCGCTCGTCGAGACTGTAATTAGTTTTTTTTTATCGTCTCAAATAATCAAGCTGTAAATATCCGAGTCTATTAACACCGCGTCAAGTCTGATTTGCGATCGGAGAAACGAGC